>VDFB02334569.1:0-19541 GCA_007258455.2 Sequoia sempervirens | reverse complement strand
AAGTCATCCATAGACTTGTCTAATTGACCTTAAGGTTCTGAATTGACTTCTTTATGTTTAAGAGATGTGATTGTTTAAACGTCAGACTTGCTATACCATGACCCAAGTATGAATGATGTGAAAGTTGTGTTAATGATTGATTGGGAACGCACATACATCTATACATTGTGAACACGTATTTATATGTACAGACATATCAATACATGTGTACGTTAAGCAGACGGATATGCTCATACACATGTGTCGACATGTATGTACTATGTACGCATACATACGTATACACAGGTAAATATATATGTACACAGTCCGCTTGATATCTGTGGTAAAAATAATATTTAATATTATTGCCTAGCAAATTTACATATATATTTATGTATAAATGTATATATTAAGGATGTGATAATATTTATGGATATTGACATAAATACATAAATACCTATGTAAATATATTATATATTTATATATTTAAAATATATGTATTAATATTAAGGTAATATTTACATATATGTAAATATATATATATATATCACGATGTAATGTCAGAAACTATATATATTTATATATTTAAAAATATTACACTTAATTGAAATACATATATAATATATAAATGTATGATATTGAAATGTAAATTATATAAATTTAAATAACACACAATCCCGTGAAAACTCTTCGAATACATTTGAAGACTTCATTTTTTTTGAATCGCACCACTTTGTAAAATCTTACAATGAATAAATATCTCATCTTAAACTATATTGAACATTTAAAAAAAAAGGAAAATACGTTTTAAATCATGAAATCGCGTGAGAAAGTCGCCCGCATGAAGAAAAACGCGTATGAAGCGCGCGGGCAGAGAATAGGTCAATAAATAATGGCCAAAAACTATTCTTAAGGCGTCTGAAATGGCAACGTGGATTGTTGCAGGCTCGACCTATCATTTGAAACAAATTTTTCAAATCATTTATATCAAATTAACCTAAAATCTGGAGAACGTCTTGAGTTGTCAAAATCCGCCATGTGAGTTGATTTATTCTGCAATTGCTGTCATCTTAGAAGGACGAATCACCTCCTTAATTCGCCACATTGCAAGTTTGAAATATTCTGTAGATGTCTGGCATTTTTCTTACCTTCTTAATAGCAAATTAGTTGAGCAGGGACCCTCTATAAAGGACGTTACTTCATTCTTCAAATCACGCCTTTTGCTAAATTCTGAGTTGACCTTTTGTGTGCGAATTCATCTGGAGAACATTTCTTTTCTGAGTATTTTACGGTGTGTGGGAGTAATTTCGGCTGTGAGAGTATTCATCATATCTGAGAGTATCATTGCATTATTCATTTCTGCCTGTCATCAAATCTGAGTTTAACATTAAAGGATAGAGATTATCTTTCATTCTGGTTTGAAAGTTCTCCGTCAATAACAAGAAGGCTGGAGATCTTTTGACTGAAGGAAAAAGGAGCTTCAGACTCAATCTAAATCACCATCTGCATAAGAGTATTTTAATAAATATCAGGCAAGCTATTCACCTTCTTATTCCATTCTAATATACTTCAAAAGTTCAATAGGCATTCTATTCGTTCATACTATAGAAGAGTTTCTGATCAAGGGTTGAATTCCTGTTTATTGATTGTACAAGGATAAGAATGTGATATTTTGTTCTATTTTTTAATGCTTGCAAAGATTAGGATTTGCACTTAGAATTCATAATCAAAGATAAGGTTGTGGATTTTAAGTAATAGTATTGTATGTATGCATTGCTTGCATTAGTGTACAAACTACACTGGAAACCTAGATACATTATAAAGTGTTTGCTTAATATTAACTCCATATGAAGAGTATATGTTTAAGTAGGTACTAAATACTAGGATGGGAATGATAGCATCGTGTCAAGTAACAATTTTCAGCTTAAGTCATTAAGGTTAACTTAGTGAAGCTTGTGTAACTCCTAGGCATTGATTTCCAAGAAAGGAGAGGACTTTGAGTTACTTGTTATGCTTTTCATTTCTAGTAGTTTAGCGTGATGTAGGAGTTCTAGGGTACGCACTACCCCGGAAGGACTAACCTACGCATAGTGTAAGAAAGCCTTAATGCAAATCGGCCTTGAGTAGTGTTTATGATAGATGACCCTCATTCGAAGTACTGAATGATAATACTTTGGCCAAAGTAGTGAAACGTACGACTGCCACGTAGACGTGAGTTAGTTGAGACTACACTGTCAGTTCATTGTGATCCGAGTACTAGTTCGAGATTGTGTAATAGCAAGGTTCTAGTTGTGTAGGACACAGCACTATGCTCAGTTGGTAATCGTTAAAGGATGCCCTACCAATCTCTTCTTCGAAGGGAGGGCCATCTATCTAACGATAGGTGTGCGGGGGACCGCATTATAAGTCCGTGGTTGGCGGAAAAGCGCTCGAGTGATGTTTCTCCTCCACAGCAAGCGGCCGATGTACCAAGATTTGAAGGGACGATCTCCTGGACCTTCTTACTACTATTTGTTTTAAAGCTCATTGGAGCTATGATAGTTAAGGTATGTATTCTTGTTTCATGTATTGTGAAGTTTTTATATTGAAATGGAATCTTTATTGTAAACTAACATGACAATTTGTTCAGGTTTTATCAATAAAGGAAAAGAAAAATTCTATTGCAATAACATGTTAACATGTTTACTTACTTTTAGGATGTAATTTATCGAAATTTTATTTTACCGAAGGGTCGGGATATTACACTAAGAAGCAGAAGGACGAGAATTAGAAAAACATACAGGAACTCTTGGAGATGGGCTTCATTCGTCCAAGCAAAAGTCTCTTTGCTTCAGCAGTTGTTCTTGTGAAGAAGAAGGATGGTACCATCCACATGTGTGTGGACTATCGTGCTTTGAATCAAAGCACCATCAAAAATCGATACCCCATTCCGAGGATAGATGAGCTCATTGATGAGCTACATGGAGCCAAGTTCTTTTCAAAGATCGATTTGAGATCGAGCTACTACCAGATTCGGATGAGAGGATTTGATGTTGAGAAGACAGCATTTAGATGTCACTATGGCCACTTCGAGTTTCTAGTCATGCCATTTGGGTTGACTAATGCTCCTGCTACCTTCTAGTCTTGTATGAACAGAGTCTTTCAGAAGCAGTTGAGGAAGTTTGTATTGATATTTTTTGATGACATTCTGATCTTCAGCAAGACATGGGAAGAACATCTCAAGCACTTGGAGGAAGTGCTTAGCATCCTAGAATCAGAGAGTTTGTTTGCCAAAGAATCCAAATGTGAATTTGGAATGAAGGAGCTACTTTACCTTGGTCATATAATCAGTGCTGAAGGAGTG
Organism: Sequoia sempervirens; assembly: GCA_007258455.2. Classification (NCBI taxonomy): domain Eukaryota; kingdom Viridiplantae; phylum Streptophyta; class Pinopsida; order Cupressales; family Cupressaceae; genus Sequoia; species Sequoia sempervirens. The sequence continues at coordinate 16,219 of VDFB02334569.1, read as the reverse complement.
AAGGTTGATCCTTAAAAGATCAAAGCAATTGTTGATTGACCACCTCCTGAGAATTTGACTCATTTGAAAGGATTCTTGGGTCTTTGTGGATTTTACAGAAGATTTGTGAAGGGCTACTCGCAGAATGCTGCTCCTCTTACTGACCTCACGAAAAAGGGGGCTTTTTGTTGGTCAGAAAGGGCCCAAACTACTTTTGATAAGTTTAAGAGGATCATGAGCTCTTGTCCGGTTTTAGCTATTCCAGATTTTTCCAAGCCTTTCGAGCTACAATGTGATGCATCCGGTGAAGGAGTTGGGGCTGTTTTGATGCAAGACAAACATCCCATTGTGTTTGAGAGCAGAAAATTAAGAGGTGTTGAAAGGACCTACTCCATCTACGACAAGGAAATGCTTGCCATTATGCATGCATTAGCTAAGTTCAGACAGTATTTGGTGGGGAGCAAGTTTGTGGTCAAGACTAATCACAATAGTCTCAAGCACTTCATGCATCAGAAAGATTTGAACGAGAGGCAACAAAAGTGGGTGAGTAAGCTTCAAGCTTACGATTTTGACATTGAATATGTCAAAGGTAAAAACAATATTGTGGCCGATGCTCTATCTAGGAGACCTCATTTGAGCTCATTATGTGAGCTTACTGCTGATTGGAAGAACATGTTGCTTGCTGATTATGCCAAAAATCATTTTGCAACTAGCATCATTGAGGGTACTTTTCTTGACGAAAGGTACAAGGTGGTTGAAGGGCTGATACACTACAAGGGTAGAATCTTTTTGGTGGCTGATTCTAAGCTCAAAAAGAAGATTTTGTTGACATTTCATGACATTCCACTTGTTGGTCATCAAGGGTTCTTCAAGACATATAGGCAGATTCGGGAAAGGTTTTCTTGGAAAGGGCTGAAAGGGGAGGTTCAACGTTATATCTAGGAGTGTCCCACTTGTCAGATGAACAAAAATGAGCATACTCTACCAGCTGGTCTGCTGCAACCTCTTCCCATTCCCAATCAAAAATGGGAAAGCATATCAATGGACTTTATCACTGGGCTGCCCAAGGTTCAAGGAAAAGATTGTATCTATGTTGTAGTGGACAGATTAACAAAATTTGCTCACTTCTTTGCCATTACCAGCTCTTTTTCAGAAGCCCAAGTTGCAGATCTGTTTTTTCATGAGGTGTTTAGATTACATGGGTTGCCGAAAAACATTGTGAGTGATAGGGATAGCAAGTTCCTAAGCACTTTTTGGCAAGAGGTTTTTAGAATGAGTGGTACAGTGCTTACTCCAAACACTAGTTATCACCCTCAAACCGATGGACAAACAGAGATAGTGAACAAGTGGCTAGAAGGCTATTTGAGAAACTATGTTTCAGAGCAGCAAAGAGCATGGGTGAAATGGCTTCACATAGGTGAGTATTGTTATAATTCTTCTTTTCACATGTCAATAAGGATGTCACCTTTCATGGCTCTTTACGGTTATGAGGCTCCTAACTTTGCTGATTTGGTGTTTGGTGATAGCAAAGCCCCTCAAGCCAAGGATTTGTTGCAGCAGAGTCAAGATATCTTGAAATCATTGAAGAACAATCTTCAGATTGCACAGAATCAGCAGAAGATGTACGCTGATCAGCGGCGTGTTGAGCGCTCTTTTGAGGTTGGAGATATGGTTTATCTTCGACTACAGCCTTACAGACAGTCTAGTCTCAAGAAGAGTGGAGCTGAGAAGCTCAAACCTCGTTTCTATGGGCCGTTCAAGGTTATCAGAAAGGTGGGAGCAGTAGCTTATGAGTTGGAGCTACCCTCGAATAGCAGAGTACACAATGTCTTCCACGTGTCTCGCCTCAAGAAGGCACTTGGACACAATGTTGTTGCTTCATCACAGTTGCCACCTTTGGATGAAGAAGGACAGTTAGTTTTGATCCCAGAAAAGATTCTTGATTCCAAAGAGCGTTCTTTGAGAAAAAGAACAATCAGCGAATACTTGGTGAAGTGGAAGAACTTGCCTATGGAGGATGCGACTTGGGAGAATGATGAGATTCTGCAGCATCCAGGCTTGCGATTGCTTGAGGACAAGCAATCTTGGGGAGGGCGGACTGTAATGTCCCCTTCTCGAGCATGATCTTTTCAGTTGACCGTTGGCCTATTCCGGAGACCCGTAGGCTACTCGGAAGGTGAAATTAGGGTTTCGTGTTTTGGAGGTTGCTATTGCTCGTGAATTGATGATTGATTGGCGGATTCTTTTTGGGTTTTCAGAGAGCTTCGCAGTGGTGTGTTTTTCTTGGCATTCCGTGCACCTTCAGGAATTTACTATTTTTAGTAAATTCTATTTTTGGCAGTGGTCCTTTCGTTCTCGGCACAGTTGGCTTTCCTCTTCAGTCGACTCAGTTGGTTTGTTCAATTTTGGCCTTGGGATGCATTTTTGGAGAGATAAGTTAATTTCATTTAAACAATGTTATCTTTTAATACCCCCTTGGCCTAGTCTCATAACTTAATGTTGTGTTAAAAAGGTGGTCTTTAAGGGGTGGCGCCTCATTGAGGTAATTTTATATTTATTAAGGTGAAAATTGAAGCTTTAAGTTGGACGCCTATCTTGAAGAGATGAATTTCACTAAAAAGTAAAAAATGAAGCCTTAAAGAAAAGTGACGCCATTTCTTGGAGGGAAAAGAATTAGGGTTTCTAGAAGCTTCTGGAGGGGTCTTCACAAAATTATAAAAGGAAGTCTTGGATCTTCATTTGGTTATCTTTTTTCGTCTACAGGAATGTTATGTTGCCGGAATGGTATTGGGACTGCTTCGAGGAATGTAGGCCTCCTAGCTTGGCATTGCTTCTTGCTTGAGAGATAGCGACTAGTGATGAGGTAGTTGTAGTTTGAGTGGTTTGTGGTGAGATTTCTGCATGGTAGTAGTTGTGTGGCTTTGTAGTTCAGTTTATGCATATTAGTGAAATTTTGGAATTGTCTCTTATAGCTGATTGTTGTTTTTATTCATAAGTCAAAAAATACAAAAAAAATCATTCTGGGTATTGCATTTATCTCTTTGTCTATGAGGGGCGACCCTTTTCTCTAACTTTCAGATTTTTTTATGAAGTCTTTGAATTTATAAAGGCAAATCGCCCTTCCTTGAGGGCCGTACCATTTGGGACTGCCTTGAAATTCGTGCATAAATTATATGAGGTCTTTTGGTTAGTTTTTGTGATTCAATCTTGGGCACCATCATCCTAGGATCAATATGCACTTTGTCTCAGGGATTTTGAGTGAGTTTGGAGTGAGTTGTGAGCAAAATAGTGAGTTTTAGGGCTGCTGTTTATGCATTTGAAAACAGGACTGTCAAAATCAGATTGTCAAGTTGGTCTCTAGAGTGGAGTTTTCTGATCTAAGCTTCCTTATCCAGCAAAGGAGATTCAATATATTGTTGCAGCACTATTTAACTCTTGATTCATGTTCGTAGCAAGACATTCTCTATCATGTTGTAAGCTGAACAGTAGTACTGTCAGCATTCTCACTTATTTTCCTTAACTGCATTGTAATACTTAGCATCTCCGTCATATGGTAGCTCCAATTCCATCTCGGGTTGGAAAGCACATTCTTGACGTCGAGTTACTTCAGCATAATAGTTGGTAGGGATCCTCTGACCACATGCTCGTCGTTCTTCGACGCATTCTTGGTTAGAGTTCTTTGTATCAGCATTGCATTAAGACCCTCTGACCATATGCTCGTCGTCATCCGGCGCATTCTTGGTTAGAGTTCTTTGTATCAGAATTGCATTAAGACCCTTTGACCATATGCTCGTCGTCATCCGGCGCATTCTTGGTTAGAGTTCCTTTATCAGCATTGCATTGAGATCCTCTGACCATATGTTGACACCTTGCCCAACTCGGGATCCTGGTGTACATTCTTGGTTAGAGTTGAATTCCACATCGTTTGGTTTAAGTGCTAACCCTAACGATTGTGTATTGCTCTGCTCGTTGTAATTGAAAAAGTTGAAAAATTGGTTCAGTATATTTCACTTTGTGAGATAATCAACCTTGTTCATTTGTAGTTTCTCTTGCTCTGTGTATTACTTGAGAAGTTAGAAACGCCTTTAGCTTAAGTTAGTCGTAGTTGAAGTTCTTAAAACAGAAAGTCTCAGCTGCGACGTTTGTGTTTAATAAACCTTGTGCTCTAGCTGATCAAAATGATAGGCAACTTAGTTTTTAGTTTATTTTCTTTCAACACCATCAACAAGAGGGAGCTTCCCCTCCTAATTTGAAGAGCAGTTTTACTGTGCATAGTTGTCCGTTTCAAATACGCATTCCAGAGGTGCGAATTTAAATGCCAACACATATCTGAAGGAGAAACACATGCAGATTTAAAGGAGAGAAAAATAAAATTATATCTAACTTCATATCAGGTCTGGAGCATGTTTTAGAGCAGATCTTGAAAAGGTACAAGTGCAATTTAGTAGCAGAGATAGAAACTGATCTTGAAGCAGTCGTTATATTATTTTTTGCGTAGATATAAATGCAGGTTTAGAACAGTCAATGGAGAGGTTGGTGCATTGCAATTTTGAAGAGATCAGTGTCTCTTACTGAGTTGGTGCTCAGTTACAGGGATTGGTGTTTCCAATGGTTTGGTGCTTACAAATATTGTAAGAAGTTTTATACAAATATTGCATTATTTTTCTGTTGTTTTCTCTTGTAAGGGTTTCCACGTAAATTGTGTGTTCCTCTTGTGTTTATAATCAGGAAACTCACCATCACATAGCTTAGTCTTCGAAGAAGACTGCTCCGCTACTCTGATACAACCCAAATCTGGAAGTCTATCTCCCTGCAGTACCCTGTGAAGCAAACTAATAATCATGTAAATCCGTGGATCTAGAATCTCTAAAGTAATGACACTCAAACTCCACATACTGAAATGATCATTTTGTGTACACAACCCCAAGTGACCAGCTGCATTCATCAATGCGAAAACTGAAAATTTTATGCTTCGCATTATTGGACAGCCACCATACAACCTTGTGTGAGATTTATAGCCCTGAACTGCATCTAAAAATTCTCTGACCTGCTGGAAGTTGATGGAATTATGCCAACTTAGCAAATTAGGGGTATGCTATACTCGATTATTGATTAGAAATGACAGAAGAACAACTGGCTCAAGGTAGGAATTGTTCAGTGTCTCATTCCTAAATTCCCCAAATAAACATCTCCAATGAAAACTCAAAGATCTTGTCATCCTCAAGATAAGAAAATCTTTGCATACCTTGAGTCTTTCTAGTGTCATGAGAAATGCTGACCTCAATAGGCAAGGAATAATAATCCCCTCCTAAAATGTCATGCCATGCATGCACGTTGGATTCCCCAATGTTACCCCATACCTGCTTGTTATCTCTGAATTATCAATAAGATACTGACTGTCACATGGGTCATCCACTTGGTATTTCCTTTCATCCTTGGAAGCAAATTCGGAAGACATAAAGTATAGAGCTTCCCTTGCATCCTTGCTGCACCCAAATAAAGCCTCTAGTCTCGTTGTTGTCGCTACCTTTCGCGCACCATCCGCTAAGGCTCTCAACACAATCCTCTTCCCTTCCGACATTAACTCCAACTCCATTGTCTGAAAATCTTGACTATACTTGCCAAGTGAATGCAACCACTGAATCCCTAGGACAACGTCGGTCTCACTAATCCCAATCACGTAAAAGTGATCAATGACTATATAGTCACTCAACTGGATGCTCAACTATGTTACCTTTATAGTGCAATTCATTTTGAAACCATCAACCATCATGCAATTGAATCCTGAAAAGTCCTCCACCGACAATCCTCTCTTTGCTACTAGACACTCATCAATAAAATTATGAGTTGCCTCATTGTTGAAATATGCCTATCAATTTTTTCCTTGAATTCTCACAACACAAAACAACACTACGCCAAATGTTTAGTGTTAACTTTCCAAAATGATAAGCAAATTGAATACACTCAACGCCAAGAATGTTCACCAAGATCCTTCAGGAGGCGAGATGATAGCATATGGTGGAGTAAATTGAACAATAACTGAAAATGGAATTACAACTGAATGAAACTAGGCGGTGAACCAGCCATGAAAGATTTCCACACTTCCACTTATTTAGCGGGGGGAAAGATTACAAATTAAACAATTCATCCGCTGCGGCAGGCATCCAATCATCGGTGGGAATTCTCCACTTTCCAGTGGGTAATAAATGAAAGATTAGATTGTTCTTTATCCACACTGGCGGTAAACCATCCAGGGGTTACAAATATGAGAGATTAATAGAAAAAAATTGTAGCTAATTAAAGGACTGGAACAATACTACTGTTTACAGTCTTATAATGAAAACAACTGCAATTTTACAAGTGTTATTACAATATGTTCAAAGCCAAATGATAGTAAATGATCTCTCACAATGATAACCTTATGAATTATTGAAAACCAAACCAAAATCTGAACTTAAAGCAATTTGATGACAAAAACGAGCAAACTGAAAATGACCAACCAACAAACTGTAAACTAGTGAAATGCTCACAACTTCGTCAAAATACCTCCAAATTGAATGAAACAAATTGCAAAGACTCTCTGGAAGGTAGGTGCCCAATGTGCAATGACAAAACTGCATCAAAACTCCATCAATTATTTAGCACGAACTCCAATGCTTTCTTGAAATGGTACGGCCTGCTGAGAGGGGCGATTTTGCAATATAAAAACAAAATACTTCAAATTAAATTCCAATCTTCTGTGGAAAGGGTCCCTTGGTCTAGAATCTCAAAGCATCAGTACCCAGAACAATATTAAATTTGCTCAAAACGTTGCTAACAAAAATTTACTTCAGCTGTATGAGCACCAGCAACATAAAACTGTAAAACATCACCAAAATTCTCCAACTTTGAAGCCCAAATCTGCTAGTCTGAATGAGAAGCATCAATAATCCAATTAGGTGTTATCTTTCAAACACGAAAGTGGACAACTGCTAGGAGGTAAGCATTCCTTGAAGCCAAATTCACAATATCATTTCGACAGCATAACATTAGCATAAACAATGGATGAGAAATGCTGGAGCAAACTCTCTCTTTTATAGAATTGGAGGTGACTTTTCAAATTCCATAACTCCCTCCAAGAAATGGGACACCTAAACTCCTTTTTGAAATAATTTAAATTTGAAAACACTTTATTTCCTCTCAATATGGTGTCCAACTTCAAGGCATAAAATAACTTGAGAAAATATTAAATATTCTCTTCATGTGGCATCCCCCTTCATGTCCACCTTTTAAAACAACTTCAAGTTAATGCACTAGGCCAAGGGGTCAATTTTAAATTATAACATTAATGCCTTGAAATCAATTATTTTCTCCGAAAATTGCTCTTCTAAAGCCAAAACTAGAATAACTCAACTGCTCCAACAAAAGAGAACTCACTAAAGTGCTGGCAATTGGACCACTGCCAAAATTAGAACTTATTAAAAATAGTAAATTCAGAGAAATGCCACAAAACCTCCAAACAAAGGAAAGCCTAATTTCACCTCAACGAGCCTACGGGCTTCCGAAATAGGCTAGCAGTCGCAAAAGAGTGTATGGCTAAAATGGGGACATTACAATTGTCCACCAAATAAGTAATCCGTTGTGCACACGACTCCTCACTCTAAAACGATGGTACTTAGGAACTCCGAATAATGAGGCAATAGCTCCATGCGTCACACCTCCTCTATTAACATCGTTGTGCTCTTGTGGCCGCTCCTCATGATCACCTTCCGAACTCGTGTCTACAATCTCCTCATCATTATCTGAGATGACCTCTATGTAGTGCGCTTTGCCTTTCCCAAGGCACCTATGATCGGGTTCCCACGGTTCCTTGCACGTGAAGCATAACTTTTTCCTACACAATTCGTTCCTTGTTTCAAATTCCAACTTAGGTTGTGTAGGCTTAGGCTGATTGGGTGTTCTCTCCTCTGGTTGTGTTCAGATTTATTATCCTTGAAATTCTTCATTTGTGGCTGTCTTGTGGGTGGAGATGTATCAAGATCAAGTGCCAACTGGATAGCATCATGAAGAGTCGTAGGCCTTAGTACCTTGACTAAATCTCTTGTCCTATCATTCAATCCTTCAATAAACAACATTACCACCCTTTTTTCAGTCATATTAGGAACCATAACAGCAATCTTTTGAAGCTCATTTACTTATGAATCCACATGCCCACTTTGTCTCAATTGTGCTAGCTCTCTATAATACACCTCCACATCCTTTTGTTCAAACTGAGCAATCAATTTGTTGCTAAACTCCTCATAAGAGTGAATCAATCCATGGTTTTGTGTGACCAAACCTTGGTGCCACCAATCATATGCAATGCCCTCAAGGTGCATGGTTGCAAATTTAATTGCTTCATCCTCTTGCATTGGTCTAAGTGTCAAGAAGGTGTCTAACTTGTGAATCCAAGATCTAGCATTGGTCCTTCCACTACCATCAAATGTAGGTAGGGTGAGTTTGCTTTTGGCTTGTTTGAGTTCGCTGTTTTGTTGCGTTGGTCTTCATTCTTGCCTGGTTCTACTGTCTCTTCGCTGTCCCATATATTGAGGGAAGGGTAAAACATCCTTGACATGTTGGGGAAGTGTATTCCACTCATCGTGCATAGTCATGACATTATTTGTAAATGTTACCTCATCATCCACATGTTGGATATATTGTCATTGATGTCAAAGGGCCAATAGGTGGCATGTGATTTACCGTGTGCCAAATCTATGGCACCAAGATCGAGATTTCGTAATTTAAGGGGAAGGCAATTTATTTTTATATTGGACAAATAATAAATTATGGCAACCATGATAAAGGTGACTTATCTAAGGGAAAATATATTTTTGAAAAATTCCCCTCTTGGAGCTGCTCCTTGTCAAGGGTAATTAAAATATTTTTATAATATTTTTTTTAGCCCCCTAAAATAGGGCTGACCCTCTTGAGCCTAGTGCTTACCTTGTGCAAGGTTTTTTGAATAAAAGAAATAAAAATTATATCCTAAGTGCTGGCCAACCTGCATAAAGAGGTGTTTTGGAAAAGATATGTTGGTTGGGAAAAGGTGTATGTGAGGTATTTAAAGGAGTCTTTTGGCACTCCATTTAACCATCAATTCATTGAATATTTTTCTATCAAAAGAAGCAGATTTAGAGCAGAAAAAGAAGAAAAGTTAAGGGCAAAAATCAGACTTATTCTTGAACAGATATAGTGCAGATTTTTTGTGGAGTTATACTTCAGATTTGGAAGCACCTTTTGAAGACCATATTGTAGATCTGAGTAGAGGGTTAAGAGCAGAAGCTATTGCAGATTTGTGAGCTTATATAGAAGATCATATTTCATATTTGAGTGGAGTTTTAAGAGGAGCTGTTCAAGGCAAGTTAAGGGCAGATTTTGTTGAAGGCCTTGAAAATGCCAAGATTTACCCCCTTTTTAAGATGGGCGCCCTCAGGTTAGAGGCGCGCTTTTGCCTGAAAAAGACAAATTTCACACATCTGGAAATTTGATAATTTCTGCTTCTGTCGTTATTTGGCGGAGCTGTAGGTCTCGGAAAGCTTTGCTGGATAGCTCAACGGATAGCCAGACTGATTCTGAAGAGATTGACTGGATGCTTGAACATTTTAAACAAGATCTTGACCTTCATCAAGCTGGGCGCCCCTGGGCTATACTTGCACTTTCTGACTTTTCCTTTGAAAAATCTTCATAAATTGATCATTGAAAACTCCGTTTCGATCACTGAAATGACCGTGTGCAATGTGAAATGCCGTCGTGAGATGCTCCTCCATCGTGAAAACTCTATTCTGAGTCTCTGCTTCAGGCTCTGTTCAATAAAACTGACTTTGACTGACAAACTATTGACAAAAACTCCATGCTTGATATTGCCCAAAATTGTGTTTTACAACATTTTAGCAAGGTTTAGATTTTTTAATGCAAAATGCCTTGATGAAGCAAAAAATTTGGTTTGGGTACAACATTAAGCATTACAATTCTACTACTTGTGAGATAGTGTCAGTTGACGGACGAGTCATTTGTAGTCTCAAGCCTCTAGACATCGAAAGAAGTTTTGGCATCCCTCAACACCCGAACAGCCTAGTTATTTCTATGGAGCAGTGTGAGCAGGCATTTGATGCTGATGTGGACAAATGTCAGAAGAAGATGGCAGAAAGATGGTTAAAACAAGCAAAGAACAGATTGCCAAACAATGTGGGTTGTGGTGAATACAAGGATGGGTATGCGATTCTAATCACACTCCTGAATCGTGTCTCAGGTCAAGCACATGCGAATGTTTTCCAGCATTGGATGTATTACATTATTGGTCGCATCATTTCTGGGCAGGAGCATTATGATTGGGCATCCTTCATCAGCGACATTCTCCACAGGCAAATCACCGATTTCCTAGTTGCACATGAGTTTCACATGTGTTCATATCTCGTGTACTTGATCGCTTATCAGGGTCAGTTCCGAGGACTAAATACTGTGGGCATTCTTAGTGTTTAGAAAGTTTACCAGTATTATGATCAGCTTGAGTTCACTAGAGCTGAACGTCATTTCAAGCGTGTTCATGAAGCTTTCCTGACCTATACAGTGAGAAACTTGGACCGGGAGTTGCACGTTCGTATCTCGGCAGTTGCTAGGGCAGTGATGGATGGATGGGCAGATTGGTTTATTTAGTTCCCAACATACACCTACATCCGAGTATACAGATTCACAGGAAATCCAGCTATGCTTCCATGTTATCCTTCGGATAAGACAATCTTTCAGGAGTTCCTGAGACAGATGCATGATGTTCCATCGTCCTTCACTGCAAGCACGTGAATTCATCTTCAATTTTCCTTTCCAGCTTTGGAAGTTCGTATTGGTGCAAGCCTAAGAATTGATGCTGGGAAATTGCAGGACAAGAGCTTGAGAAATATCATCTTAAGTATCTTGTCTAATCGCAAGCTCATGACCTTCGTCATTATAATAACTCACTTGGCCGGAAAATATTATCATGAGCCTCTTAGTGGAGGATTACCGGGCAAATTATGCTAGTGATGACTTCGAGGTTCAGCGCAGCTACGGCCGCATTTCCTCTCATAGATTTCTTTTTCGTCAAGATGTCGGAGGTTTATGGTGATGAGGAGGCTCCTTCGCCGGGCCGCAGAACAAAGTTGATACACACCAAGGTTTACGCTTGATTGGTATGCCAAGGAACACGAACGGCCAAAGAGAGGCTTCGCTGGTGGTTATCTAGGAACAAAGATAATTTTACCTCGACAAAGAAGAAGACAAGGAGGTGCGTCTCGTGAGCGCAGAGCTGTGCGAATCCTTCGTCTTCCTCGGCCAAAACCTAAACAGAAGAGGAGTAATCCTCCCAAGAAACTACAAGCGCCAAATAATTCAAAGGGAAAGGCGCTTACCACTGTTACACACACGGAGCCTGACAGACACCCGGTCACAGAATCAGTTCAGAGGCCAGTTCAGAGTCCTCTAGTACCTGAGGTTCAGCCTCAAGTACCTATATCAATTCCAGAGCCGTCACCAATCCCAATTCACATTGAATTGGATTTAGATTCTCCACCTCGCAGTGGGTCTTCTACACGTTCACTCTCGTCAGTACCTCCTGTCGCTAGTGCAAACCCTTCTAGTAGCATTAGCCGAGACCAATCTTGGATCGAAGCTCAGCTAGGAAGGAAGAGGAGGCAGCCATCCTATGTCCTTAATCATTCTGATTTTGATGAGATATACCAGGATGTGCCAGACAAGAGGGTCAAGAATATGGTCCACGTGGAGAGAAACACTGATATGGAGATTGTCATTGAGACTGTCGTACCTCCACAGGGAAAGAACTTGGCTGAGTTGGAATCTCAGGATTTTGAGGTTATCACAGTCAACCTTGGTCGTAGCACACGCCAGACTCAGGTTGATCTCCTACAAGTTGCTACAGATAGTGCCACGGATAGAATACTGAAGGACGGAGAAGATAAGGCAGCTCTCAAGGCTGAAATCAGACAGCTTCGTCAGTACATTTCTAGCCTTGTGCATAGACCCGATGCCATTAATACACTCCCACCGATGCTTGAGCCTCCAGCAGAGCAGAGTCAACTTAATCACTTAGTTGCATATGGCAAGCGTTTGGATGAATGGGAGGAGGAGTTCGTTGCTAGAGGCCGTGCTATGCTCACAGAGTTATATCAGTTGCGGTACAATGCATGAGAGCTCCGTCTTCGTCTTCAGGATGAGGAACGGGATATGGCAATTAACAAACCCCGGGATGAGATTATGATTGCTCACCTCAGTGTGGCATATGATGCAGTCACAGATGCAGAGGACAGAGAGGCTATCTACTCTTGGAAAACACAATTGGTTTTCAGAGCAAAGATAGAAGAGACTTTGGCATCAGAGTTGGCTGAGAGTAGAGAGCACGTCACTAGTGCACTCCGGTTTGTGAGGACTCTTGTATCTCGCTTACCGTGCCGATATTAGATCGAGGGTGGTGCCTATGTTGAGCTTACCGACGTTTAGTCAGAACTTCAGGCAGTCATTCATACCATTTTCAATGGGGAGACTATTGGCTGTAAGATTACTCAGCTTACAGTCATGTTAGCATTGTTCGACGAGGCAACAAGGAGCAGAGGTGAACTTCAGTCTCAGATCACAACTGGTGAGGATATGCTGCATCGACATAGCATTCTTCGACAGAGTCTCATAGCTCCAGATAGTGATATAGTTAGCAATCTCGTTGAGGGATTGGTTGCTCGAGATCACGACCAGTAGACTTCAGTTCCCACTTCTCAGGATAGACATTACGCACAGGAGTTAACTTGGCGTTACCCTTTCAAGTTAACTCGATGTTGTTATTACATGCATATCTATTCTGAGATCAGCTTTACACACTTGGAGTTTTATTTAGGGTTTTACGTTAACTGATGGTAGTCTTCCAGTTAACTTGCTTTCAATAAGGACGTGCATGCTCGCACAATTGTCCATTTTTAGATTAGATGTTTTGGTTAATTGATGGTAGTTTTCCCTGGATCAGATAGCTTACTTCATTAGGTTTGCAGCTTAATCCCTCGCATGCATTGCAAGATTGTAGATGACTCAAGGTGATTTTAGGGTTCCCTACACCTTGATGTATATAAATAAGAGCTTTTGCTCATTTGTAAATAACTTTTGCTTGAGAGAGAAATATATGCTGCGCCTACCTTGCCCTCAATATTGCTCTTTTAGTATTCTTCATGTGTCTTCACTATTACGATTAATTGTTATGCCACATAGGGTTTCATGCAATTGTAATGGTGAATTCTTTCCATAGTTTAGATAAATCTGTTTTGTGTATCTTTATGATCAATTGTTATGCCACATAGGGTTTCATGCGATTGTGATGATAAATCTGTTTTGTGAACCTTTACCGTTATGATCAAGTGTTATGCCACATAGGGTTTCATGAGATTGTGATGATAAATCTGTTTTGTGAGTCTTTACTATTATGATCAAGTGCTATGCCACATAGGGTTTTATGAGATTATCATGGTAAATTCTTAAATCTGTTTTGTGCCTAATAAACTTGTTCAGATTGAGATAATAGTTGCGCCACCTTGCCTTCAAATAGAGAATCTGAACCCGTTTATCGTCTGATAGTCAAAACCTTGCTCCGTTTCCTCATGCTTTGTTTTTCTTGAGGGAACTGGATAGAATTTAATTTATTAAGTTTAGTTGTAGTTAGTGAATCTGCGAAACCAGAGAAAATTCTCAGCTGCAACGTATATAGTTTTCGAGAAAGCCTTGTACCTCTACAGTTGAAACAAAAAGACAAGAATTAGTTTAGTTTATTTCCCTTTGCAGGTATTTTTTTCAAGCACAACGAGGGAGCTTCCCCTCCTAATTTGAAGAGCACTCATTGCGTAGTGTGCATAGCTGACCGTACCAACTCTTACTCCAGAGGTGCTAGTTGTTACGCCAACATCCTCAAAGGAAACACCTTCCGGATTTGAGAACACATTAATTTCTCATCATACTACCAACATAGAGACTATCAATAAAACCGCAGCATAAGAATGTTCACCTTCGTAGAATGCGGAGTCTCCCACACAATATGCCACACATAGAACAATAGTAGGGTACAAAGTTAAACTCTGTCAGAGATAACTTTCTGGTCACAACAAAAGACTTCTCAAGATCTAGGATATAGCTGTCTGAATGAGTCAAGAAAACATGGTTAAGAGATTAGAGTGATATCAGATCTTGCGGTGAATTTCAGACTCAAATACCAACACACTAAACCATCAAAAAAGGGTATTACTGGTAGAGAACAACTTCTTGTAAACCAAACAGACTTCCCATATAGTTATCACCATGTTGACATCGATGACAACATAGGAACGACCAACACAACCATCCATACTTCATTGCTCATGTTGCAAGGCTTTCAACAAGTTCTTCTTTAGTTAATTGTTCCTTGAATCTCTCAACCTTTAGCACATTCAATCTTTTGGTGTAATCATATGCTGCGGTTGAGACATGTCGCTCTTTCCTCTAGATGACCAACAAATCTAATTGCAACTTCTTGCAAACATCATCACCTTCATCGAGAATTAAGGACAAGATAGTTAGTATACTTGATTTGACATTGTTTGTAATATGTATGACGCTTTTTGATTCTAGTTATGAAGCAGTGGAATATTTGAAGAATTAAATTATCACACCCAAGATCAGTCATGAAGAAGCATAACCTAACCTTGGCCATAATATCCAATATTTTAACTATTTGTCCAAAGGTGGGGCTTTTGACATCATATAACCCTTGAAAACACTCCACAATTAGCTGAAGTATTTCCCTCATGATGTCATCATCATAGGGTGCATTAGGAGCTGCAATTCTTGCAACTTTACTAATACAAGTGACAACTTCAAGTCTTGACCTCTTCATCCTGATGTCTCATCAGCACAGGCTTAACCAAAGAATGCACCAACGAAAACATAGCTTTACACATCGGTTGGGAAGTTGATTGACCAACCTTGCATAGACTACATTCCGCTTCCTTCAACATGCTGATAAGAACTATCTTTGACTCAGGTACTTGTTTAAGCTTCTTACCTATATATTTCAGTTTCACTTGAAGGACTTTGGAAACTTCTTGTTCTCTATCCCATTTCCACTCAAAACCGGGCTGATCCATGTGATCAATGGAAGTAGCCATGATACCCAAACTGAAATTCTGATCTGTAGTTGATTAACTAAAGTTAACCTTTTACTATTCACCCTCAGGTTGGCAGGATGCACAACTCTGATACCACTGTAAAATCCCCTTCCAGATGTGTGACATATTTGGTATTATTTTTCAGTTTGATAAATGTGCCATTTTATTAGACATAGTTTTTGACGTTGCATGCATCATGAGAATATTCTAATTGCATATAAACAGACATTCAACCTTTCATTTAACTTTCTTACAGATGACAAATATATAGATGGTTTCAACAAATACATACCATAGGTTCATACAACTTAGAAAGACATCAACCATGAGCAGATTACAGAAGTTTATACTCAGAAATAACAGCAGCAATAAGGGTTATTGAATAGATTGATTGACTGCCTCAGATTGAATTGTAAATAGTATATCTTTACTTTTGTTGTAGTCGGCCGTAGTCGGCCTTGGTCATAGTCGGCCAATTGCTAATAAAACTATAGTTAGTAAGAATAATACATGTCATGTACTTTCGGTAATCATGTCCCGACTAATGATAATGTTGTTATGAAACGTCGTGTCGATTGGTTATGTAACTACCGCCGAATGTTATATGTAGTTAGTTGCTGTAGTCGGGAAATAGTTATGTGTAGATGATCATAATTGATGGTACTGTTGATACTCTGGGATTGTACATGGTGATATTTCTGATAATGAATAAAGCTTCTTGTGTTCGAACATGATATATTTTTGTTCTATTGTTCTGTTCCATGTTCTGCACATGACTTAGTTTGCTCAGTGGTACGTAGTGCTTGAATTACTTTCCGTAGGAAAACATTTGGCGCCGTTGCTTGAGCAGACTAGGGCATCACTCATCATGGCAGCGTAATGGGTCAATCGGCGAAAGAACCTGTAAATGCTAATGAGAAACGAGAAGACCTATTGATTGAAGATCTTGTCAATTTGTGGAAGATATCGTTACGAGATCACGTACGTAGGGAATCCCACATACGGGAGATCCCTGAGGAAGTCATCTGGGATAGGTTGGAAGTAAACAACGAGGTGAATCA
>VDFB02334568.1:145403-227337 GCA_007258455.2 Sequoia sempervirens | reverse complement strand
AAAGTATAGAATACTTTGTCTTGGACATTCGAGGGCAAATAATGACATTGTGGTATTCATGACTCACATGGACAATAATGAACATGTGGATAGGTTGACTTGGTAGCGACAACATTATGGGTATCTCAGACTTATAAAAAACATATCCATTGTGTTTTGTTCAGACTCCAAATGATTGTTTTGTTTGAAAAGGGAAATGTAAAGCTGATAGTTGAGAAACCCTAGCCGACATGGAAGGAAGAAAGAATGCATGCCGCTTGGACCGGACAGAGAAGAGAGAAGGCTAAAAATCTTGAAGCTGGATGTGAGTCAATTAGAAGCATCGTAAGGGTAATACAACTGGTTTTTTGTTTGCATTCACAAAAAGGTAACATCGAGCCCTATCTACTTGAAGTAAAATCAATTATTGGTGTTCTTTAAAAATTGGAAATGGTGATTAGAGAATAACAAAGAACTTGTTTCAAGATTTAGTTTTTTTTCATGCATCAAAACAAAGAAATTATTGAGAAATTAGTTAAATATTTCAAAGAAGTTTTCTCATTTCAAAATTTCTTTTAACAAGGGTTTTTAATCAGAATTTTTGTAAAGCTGATTTCAAAGAAAGGTTTTTTTATAAAACCCTAACTAAAATTGTCTTGTCGTTCAAAATTTTTGATCAGATAGTTATGGGGTTTATTTTGAGAAAATCCTTATTGTGGTGGTTGGAAATTACTTGAAACTTGGATAACTGTTCTTAGATAGTTACAAAATCCAGCACTATTTTTTTTAAAACGGGGATATCATTTTGTATGTATATAAAAAAAATGGTCTTTGAACTAGGTGTGGGTGATTGATGAGAAACAAAAAGTGCTATCAAGCAAAATCTGTTTATAATATGTATTTGAAATATTGAAAGGAAGATCATTATATTGATATACCTAATATTTTAAGGATTCTAATCTTCTTTTGAATTCTTAAGGTATTGTGTATACCAGTTAGTTTTTTTAAAAGGTTTTATTGAAATAGAGAAACCCTCTGAATCTTTGATATTATTTAGAATTGATAAAGGGAGTTGGTGCTCCTAAACTATAAAAGGAGTTGGTGCTCCTAAACTATAAAAGGAGTTGGTGCTCCTAAACTATAAAAGGATTTGGTGCTTCTAAATTGTAACAAAGTTGGTGCTCTTGTAATGTTGGAGTTGGTGCTCCTGATTGAGTTGGTGCTCTAAATAATAAAAGGAATTATTGGAGTGGTTTTTTATACCCCATGAGGGTTTTTCCACGTAGGAAAATAATGTGTTATGTGGTGAAATCTATGCATTTATGTTTCAACCCATGTGCTTAAATGTTAATGTTTTGATTTTGTCATTTGTCAATACAATTTCATGCAATGCTCTGATACTTGACTAAGCATTTCATTTTGTTACAAAAGTGTTCAAAACATGCATGAAGTGTTGTGGAAATAAAGCATAAATGGAATTGTTCAATCAAGTTTACATGAACAATCAATATCATGCTTTGACGTTGTTATGTAAGTCTTTTATCAATCTGTCATTTTGCTAAAATTCTTTGATGTGTTAGAATTCATCTTGTAATTTAAGAGGGTTCATAAAGTTGTCTCAAGGCCATTGTTTTATTTTCTCTTGAAGTTAAAAGTTTGAAAAATTGTACATTACTCTAATTCACCCTCCCTCTCAGAGTAATTCATCTTCCAATAATTGGTATAAGAGTGTAGGGTCCTCATATAGGTCTAATCAACATAGGATTGATTCTGGTCTTGGAAGTTTGTCAAATTTGTCGCAAGTTCAAGAAGGTATTTTTGTTTGGTGGCATAGTCTATGTGTTTTATGGAAACATATCATCTACATATCTGATTTCGATTGATGTTGGTGTAAAGAGCTAGACTCTTGCATAAGTCTAACTAAATAATTTCAATCAAGTTCTTGATAAGAGGAGTACTATGGGTAAGTGTGAAAGAAACATAAGTCAAAAGAAAAACACTGGTGTCAAGTCTAGTGAAGTATTGTCTCAAGAAAAGTCTTTGCCAGTTGAATCTATAAGTGTTAATAAGGAAAATCTTGTAGAAGAAAATATGTCTAATATAGAACTTGATGAATTTGTGGTGGACATGAATGATTCAGATATTGAAGGAGAAATTGATCTTGAGGCAGAACTTATTTCTGTACTTGATGAGATTAAGAGGCTTAGAAAAGTAAATCAGAAATTAGAGAAACAACTCCAAGAAGAAAGGGAGGTTAAGGGTAAAATTTTTACATATCTTAAAAATGCAGAAAAGCTGGTTATAGATTGTAAGCATCAACTTGAAGATGGAAACAAGATGAAGGAGGAAAATAACTTGCTAATAAATAGACAAGAAGAATCAGATAAATTATTTAATAGTCTGAAGTTAGAAGTCCAAGAGTATAAAAGGATAGCAGATGTAGCAAATTTTGATCTGGAGATTAAAAAGATTGAATGTCTAAAACTTGAAGGAGAAGTAGTTATATTAAGGAAAGAGCTTGAAAGTGTTAAGGTTCAATTAGGTAAAAATAAAAAATTTGATCATAGTACTAATATTTTGAATGAGATGATTGGTAAACAAAAGCATTCTAAGGATCTTATAGGAGTGGGATATGAAGTTGGACAAAGCTCTGCAGAAGAATCTAAACATGAGACAGTGTTTTCTACTACAGATGGAAAGAAGTTTATAGCCAGGAAAACACCAAGAATGAAGATTGATATTGGTCACCATATTTTTGATGTTCAAACAAAAGATAAATGGGTTGATAAAAGGACAAAAAGGCCATCAAGATCTCCATTTATTAGGTATAACCACTCTCAATTTCATGGCTATTGCTATTGTTGTCATGATTATGGTCATAGAGCAAGAAATTGTAGGAGGTATGGAAGATATGATAAGAGAAGTCTTGGACTGACAAGAAAGTATGATTTCTTTACTCCTTAAATTAATTATAACATCACATGATTTAAGTGTCATAAACTTGGGCATAAGGAACAACCGTGTAGGATTAAGTTGAAGGCATCATTTAAAAGTAACAATGTAGATGCATTGACCAAGAAAAAGAAAGGGACCATACAAGTTTGGAGGAGAAAACAAGACCTAGGAAATGAAAATACTAAACTAGTGCATAATGCAAAAAAGGGATCAACTGTTACCTGAAAGGTCAATATGGAGTTAGGGGGAGTTTTCAAATGTTTTATCTCTTACCCCTGTAAGTTTAGAAGCTTGAAGGTCCGAGAATTGTTAAAGCAGTTCAAACCTAGATTTGAGTTGGGTTAACAACTGCATTCATAAGGTTAAAAGATGATAGTTTACAATACATGCTTAGTTCATATTTTTGAATGTTATGATTGTCGGGTTTACTAATAGTGGATAATGAATAGCAAAATTATTTCCACTGTGACAAGCTTATACTGTTGAAGTGTGATACTTGTTAAGGGTCAATGAAAAGTGTAGTAGATATGCATTGTGAACGTTTTACATCACAATCCAAGGAGATTATTTCTACAAGAATTTTAAGATTAATGAAAATATTGGTATAACAAAAATCTACTTGTTTGGCACCTAAATATATTGGAAAGCGTGTGGTGACAATTGTATTTTGATGCTTTCTGATCATGGAATTTGCACTTTGGTTTATACTCATCATTGTTCATATTTTATGCATTCTAGTTATATTTGTTTTGCAATAAGTTATGTCTGTGGTGAATAGTTGCTTAATGACATCGAGTAGTGTGGCAATGTTTTCTTTTACAGTGGAGACAATATGTATGATGCAGTAATAGTGGTTGGATAGCAATAATATAATACTTTGATATCTTAGTTTGTTGCTTCATTTGGTGTTGATATGTTGCTACAACAGTGATGTGATCTTGTTTATGCTTATGATGTCCATGCCAAGTAAGTGATAATGGAGGAGCAAGGCTATTTGGTAAGAATATCTTGAGATTTTATTTTCACACAGTGTGATTTAAGTGTAGATTCTTGTGATATTATGACAGATGTTGGATAATATCATGTTTTATGACAATCTTGTGCTTGGAAGAGATTTGTAGTGAGATTCTTGAGAATCTTGTTTGCTTTGTTATCTCACTTTGGGGGAGAAGCTCATAATATATTTGATGTTGTCATAGTTCATGCCCTGGTACATGGCTATTCATGTTGGTAACATTGTGTTTACAATTGGAAAGTTGGTGCAATGGGCATTGGTAATGCATTGTCGTGATGCATTGGTTTGCTTTGGTAGCTTTTTTGTCCACTTTTGGTGCTCTGGATCATTATATGCTATTGGTTCTTGTTTCTTTCTGGACAGTGATATATTTTGGGTAGTGATCTACTTTGTTGCTCTATTATATTTCCAATGTTTTTTTTTCATAGTGGTTACCTATCTTGCTTGGTCTAGTGGTTGTTTGGTTTAAAAAGTTTTTGAAATGACAGTGCACATTGTTTTAAATGAGCTTATTTTGGATGCTTGAGTTTTGAATGTAATGGTTTGTCTTGGAAGCATCTTGGTGCAAAGCTTCTCAAATGTTCTTGGTGATGTTTCAATCGGATACTTGTGTTTCTATTCCTTGCAAAATGTTTGTTTGTGGTGGTTGCTAACCATTAACAAGGCTTGCTACTTTGAAATAATGACTCAATGTATCAGTGCTAATCAGGTGAAATTGACAGATGGATTTTAACATGACAAATAAGGTGGTATGTTCAAATAATTGGTCTTCAATCCTTGATGACAAAGAAAAGGCCAAGGTAATAGGTCTTCAATCTTCAGGTATCACTTGACAATTAGGTTTGTAGAAGTATAATGTTATGTTTTCCTTTGCTTTGGTGTTGATGATTTGGACCGAGATTCTTGGAAAGGACACTTTTTTCATTCTTGCTATGATGTTACATATATGGGTATATACATCTACTTGAGGCATTACACATTTTCTTTTTCTACCCTTTGTCTTTGATGCAAAAAGGGGGAGAGAGATTTGTGTTTTGCCATCAAGGACAAAGGGGGAGTTTGTTGTTCTCACCCCCTCTGTTGTTTGTCCTTGATGACAAAGATACAAATGGTGCTATGGTATTGGTTGACTTATCCTCATATACACTTTATTGAATTATTGTTGCCTATTATGATGTGATGGAATTCATGATATATATGGTCATGCCTTAGAGGTTACAGAGTTGGATTGGTATTCAGTTTGGTTCTTTTACAGGATCTTTATGCAGCTACTTCATTCAGTGTGATATTGCTCATGTGGCTTCTGGTTCAGATTTATGAATGAAATATATTTTCAGATGGTTATGGCTACTAACAGTGTGATAAAGCATTATTACAGGTCATTCAAGATGATCATGCAATAGGTTCAGGATACTCACATTACCTAGAAGCATTGAATTCATATTGGGCTCTAGCAATGCCACTCATTTGATGGTAATCATATTATTCACATTACACATGAGTTCAACATTATATCGGGTTTCATTTTTGTGTTGCTCAAGTTATTCATATGTCATATATATACTTTGGCATCAGGTATGTCACATTGAAATAAAATTTATTGTTATCGACTTCGGCATTGGGAGACTTGGATAGTCAATGCCATATATCACATTGGCACTTTATTTGTATTGGCTTTGATAGTCGACATTGGTTACCACATTGGCACTATGTTAGTTTGTGTCAGCCTAATCATAAAGTATAGAATACTTTGTCTTGGAAATTCGAGGGCAGATAATGACATTGTGGTATTCATGAATCGTGTGGACAATAATGAACATGTGGATAGGTTGACTTGGCAATGACAACATTATGGGTATCTCGGACTTTAAAAAACATATTCATTGTGTTTTGTTCAGACTCCAAATGATTGTCTTGTTTGACAAAGGGAAATGTAAAGATGATAGTTGAGAAACCCTAGCCGACATGGAAGGAAGAAAGAATGGATGCTTCCTGGAGCTGACAGAGAAGAGAGAAGGGTAAAAATCTTGAAGCTGGATGGTGAGTCAGCTAGAAGCACCATAAGGGTAATACAACTGGTTTTTTGTTTGCATTCACAAAAAGTTAACATCGAGCCCTATCTACTTGAAGTAAAATCAGTTATTGGTGTTCTTTCAAAATTGGAAATGGTGATTAGAGAATAACAAAGAACTTGTTTCAAGATTCAATTTTGTTTTATGCATCAAAACAGAGAAATTGTTGAGAAATCAGTTAACTGTTTCAAAGAAGTTTTCTCATTTCTCATTTCTTTTAACAAGGGTTTTTAATTATAATTTTTGTAAAGCTGATTTCAAAGAAAGGTTTTTTCATAAAACCCTAACTAAAATTGTCGTGTCATTCGAAATTTTTGATCAGACAGTTATGGGGCTTATTTTGAGAAAATGGTGGTTGGAAACTACTTGAAACTTGGATAGTTGTTCTTAGACAGTTACAGAATCCAACATTGTTTTTTTTTTAAACAGGAATATCATTTTGCATGTATATAAAAAATGGTCTTTAAACCAGGTGTGGGTGATTGATGAGAAACAAAAAGTGTTAGCAAGCAAAATCTTTTTATATGTATTTGAAATATTGAAAGGCAGATCATTATACTAATATACCTGATATTTTAAGGATTCTAATCTTCTTTTGAATTCTTAAGGTATTGTGTATACTAGTCAGTTTTTGTAAAAGGTTTTATTGAAATAGAGAAACCCTCTGAATCATTGATATTATTCAGAATTGATAAAAGGAGTTGGTGCTCCTAAATTGTAATAGAGTTGGTGCTCTTGTAATGTTGGATTTGGTGCTCCTGATTGAGTTGGTTCTCTAAATAATAAAAGGAATTATTCGAGTGGTTTTTTTACTCCCCATGAGGGTTTTTCCACTCAAGAAAATAATGTGTTATGTGGTGAAATATGTGCATTTATGTTTCAGCCCATGTGCTTAAATGTTAATGTTTTGATTATGTCATTTGTCAATACAATTTCATGCAATGCTCTGATACTTGACTAAGCATTTCATTCTGTTATAAAAGTGTTCAAAACATACATGAAGCCTTGTGGAAATAAAGCATAAATGGAATTGTTCAATCAAGTTTACATGAACAATCAATATCATGCTTTGACATTGTTATGTAAGTCTTTTATCAATCTGTCATTCTGCTAAAATTCTTTGATGTGTTAGAATTCATCTTGCAATTTAAGAGGGTTCATAAAGTTGTCTCAAGGCCATTGTTTGATTTTCTCTTGAAGTTAAAAGTTTGAAAAATTGTACATTACTTTGATTCACCCCCCCCTCTCAGAGTAATTCATCTTCCAACACAAGGAAATCCATGCCCTAGGGTTTTAGGGTCAAGCCCAAGTATTCGCAACAAAAATGAAAACATGATTATTTTCAAAAAATGAAGAACATGCATAGAGTCGTGGCCATCACAGAAGAGCTTCTATCTTTGTATTTTCTAGAATATGAAAGTAGAGCCATGACCATAAATGAAAAAAATGTTGCAATTATGATAGTCACAAAATGGGAGCCACGACCACAGAGCAAAGAGAATGTGAAACTCAAAGGGATGAGAATAAAAGCAACAAGGTGTAAACCCATAATACAAAAGTGAAACCCTCAACACTAAAAAGTACAGACCTAGAACATGTATTAAGGCCAAGTTTTACAGAAAAATGCCACGTTGGCCACAAAACCAGAAAATGCAATAATGGAGTCACGACCTGCAAATTAAGGGTAAATACAAATGAAATTTCCAAAAAATTTAAAAGAAATACAAATATTTTTATCTTTTCTTACAGAAATTTCAAAGTGCAAAGTGAAAATGTAGAGTAATCAAGCACTTTTATCATTCTCTGTGACAAATGAACAGAAGTATAGATTTTTCTTCACCGGTTTTGAGAGAACCACATCATTTTTAGCTGAAAATAGAACATACCACGCGGCCCAACATGTGTCTACAGAAAAGAGTTGACAAAAGCTCAATAAAAACTCCAGAAAGCTCTAAGTGCAAACCCTTGAACCAACAGAGTAGTGAAAATGCAAAGTCACAAATGAAGAATGAATGTGCTGTGGCCGAGTGATGTTTTGTCTTTAGGGTTTCCATGCCTAAGTTGGTCGACTCACAACAAGGCATTTTTGCCTTTATTTTAAACATTTTCCACATAAATTAATACCTCTTGTGTAAAATGTTAAATTCTTTATGCTTTCCTTTGCATACTTTACAAGGTTTATCCAAATGTCCCTTTTTGCATTGACTATCAAAGCATGGTTGAGTCAAATGCTTTTTATTTTGCATTAGATCTGAAATGTTAAAAAACATTGATTAAAGTGATGTAATTATAAATCACTTTATTAAATGTTGAATATAGTGCAACATAAAGAGCATGTGTTTTTAAGATTAAGTCAAAAGGGGGGTACGTAGTTTGAAGATTAATGTGTAAGTGCCAAGCATATAGGGGAGGTTGGAGAAGTTGGAAAACAAGTGGAGGGAATATAGGAGTTGTTTTGAATCAGTTTTGAAGGTCTTTGAAAGCATCTAGGAGTGATTTTAGGTGCTTTTATGGTAGGAGAGGTCAAGGCTTTACCTTTTCCTCATTCATAGGCATTTTTGGAGTTGTTTTAGGGGCTAAAATTTAGGCTTTTCTGTTGTAGACGACCAAGGGAGGTTGAAGTCCCTATCTTTGTGGAGCTACTTGAAAAAGAATAAACTAACTTCAAACATCAGTTTTGAAGTGAGTTCTTTCTTCTTCCAGCATGTATTGTAACTCATTTTGGAGTTCTTTTAGTAGGAGACAACATTGTAACTCTTTTACAGGAATGCATAGCAGTATTACACCTTTTTCAAATCAATAAGGTTAAGTGAATTTTGCCTTCTTAGATTTTGTTTCATTGTGTGTGTTTGAATGATTGATGCAATTTCATGTGAAGTATTAGATCATTCTTGTTGTTTTGTTTCATTAGTAGCACCTTTAGGCAAAATAAATATGTATGTTGTAGGTTGTGTTGGTGATACAAACAAATTCAAAGTTCTGAAGGGAATATATCTTCTTTCTAAGACTATGAGTATCATAGAATTCTTATGAAACATTGATGCAAGAGCATATGAGCCTTTGAGTTGTGCATGTAGAAGCTTTGTTGATTAAAACTATGTGTAAAAGTAGTTGTGCAAGTTTGAATATAATCATTTGGTGCATCACCTTAGAAAGTAGGTTCATTTCCATGTTTTCCTTTTTACCCTTTTCCTAGAAAATGCATTAGTTTAGTTAGTTTTTAGGTGAACACCATAAGAGTCAACTTACTCTGGAGGTTAGCTTCCATTATCTAAGCCCACAATTAGGGAGGCTTTCCAATGTTTCACCAATAGGTTGAGTTTACTATAAAAGAGTGCACTATTAGGAGACAATAGTTTTTGGCATGCTTGGTGGGAGTGTGAACCGATTCTCAATTCATTTTATACATTTTGTTACTGTTGTTTGGTGTGTATAGTAGTAGATTCAACCTTTTGAAGGCATTTTAATTACACACCTAGCAACTCTAGAAATATTATTTACTAGTTTCAAGTAGACAAAGTGTTGATATGTTCTATATCCCATCATATCATGAAAATGTTGCTCCTACACCTCCTTGCTATCTATATCAAACTGAACCAACAACTAGTTTTAGTCAAAATACCTTTGCTATAGGAGGTTATCAACAAGTTCCATATTCCTACCACCCTCCCACCCCTACTCAACCTTCCTGGAAACCTATCCATAACTATAATCATTTGCAAGAAGATAATTTTGCTGCTCATAACCAACATGACTACTCTCCAAATTAGCCTCAAGATGCTAACAACATGAGTATCAGGGAGATAGCATTAGAGTTGCAAAGGAAATTAGAGGTCATCACAAAAGAGCAGGAGTATAATATGTAGCAGGAAGAGCTTGCTCATCAAGCTCATATTCATTAGAAGGAGGTAGAGGCACAAAGGTATGAACAAGAGTTTTTGCTAGAAAAGTTGTGTCCAAAGAAGAAAAAATAAAACACTTGCTTACACAAGTACAAAGGTATGAAACTGAATCAACTACTTGCATTTCTAGTTTTAAACCAACTCCTCTTAGAACTATGATTCAACCTATGAAAGAGGAAGCTTTCAAGTTTAAACTCTCACATTTCATACAAGGTAAACCTCTTGGATCCTTTGAAAAAGCTTCTATTTCCAAAGTTCCAAGTTTTAGAGCTCCTTCTCCATTACTAAATTCTAGACATGTGCAAATTCAGCCCCCTATCTCCCATTTGTAGCCCTTTCAAATCCCCATACCAGCTAGATCTAGCATGGACAACTATGATGAAATTGCTAAGTTAGAAGAGCATGTGTTAACAATCCCAAGCTTTAAGAAAATAACTTCTTCTCTTCCTCAAGAGTTACCAAAACCTCCTATACTATCCAATCCTCTATCAACACTCCCCAAATCTTTTGAGGAGTTGCTCAATCATTTCAAACAGGAGGAGGCCGAGCTAGTAGTGAAACAAGAGTTTTTGTTTTCAATTCAAGACTCAAAATGGATTGAGGATCTTCCTCAAGTTGAAGGAACTTGTGAGGTCAGTTATGAGGAAGAAAATAAATATCTGTTGTTTATGAGCCTATGAATGGTGTGAATAATAGAAAATCAAAACTTTTGCAAGTAGAAATTGAGGGTGATCAGTTGGAACAACAAGGTGCAAGGAAAATGGATGGGGATCAGAAGGAAGAGTTGATCTTCTCATTTGATGAGCTGCCTTGTTTTGTTGACAAGGATGAAGATTCAAATCAACAAGAAGATGTTGGAGATCTTGGTGAGTTGTTGGTGTATGATGACAAAGGTGAGTCCAAAATCTTAACTTGTGAAGAAGAAAGCATAAGCAATACTATTTAGGGAGATGTAGATATTGATGTGCATGAAGTTGCCCATCAAGTTGAACAAGTCCCTAAATTAGAGTTCTTGCTCCACAAAGAGGATGATTTTTATGTTTTATGAAAGCTTGAAGAGAGCTAAATTAAGCCTAAAATCAATCCTCCTATTCAAAGGCGCAAAGAAGATATTGAAGAAGACATTTTTTGGGATGAGTTAGAAGTTTTTTTTTCAAGCTTGGACATCAAACCAACACCTTCCAAAGAGGAGATTCTTGAGACACAACAAGAAAGTGAGGCAGCCATGATTCACAATCAATCACAGGATTCAAGTATTTTCAATCAACAAGGAAATGAGACAAATGTCCAAAAGCAACAGGTTAGCAAAGGCAGTTCAGGCTTTATCATCTCAATGGGATGCCTTATTAGACACCTAGATTGGCTGGAGATGAAAAAAAAAAATCCACCTCATGCGATAATTGATCTTGAGCATAAAAAGGTTCATCAAGACAAGCATAATCGATCTATTTATCCACTTGAAGGTAGTTGGTTTTCCAATCAAATTAAGTGGGTGAGTGAATTTTTTTTCAGTTTTGGAGAAGTGTTGCAACAGTTTGTTGGATATTTGATCTTTCTCCATCTCTTTTGGTTGACTCACAATCATGAAAAGCATCCTAGGATGCTCAGAAAGGGGAGCTACTCTCAAGAATTAGGCAATGGTTTTTTTTAGGCAATCCCTTTCTCAATTAGTTTAGGTTAGTATAAGTTGTTTTAGTAGTCTTTTTCCTCTAAGTGCTATTTTGCACAGTTAGTTAGTTTGTTCTGAGTCTTTTGGTAGGTGGAATAAAATTTTAAGGTGTTATGCACTGTTTTGCATTAGTTGCAGTAGTATGCAAGACTATTTCTTAAGTCTTGTCAAGTTCCTTTTGACTATGTGCCCAATGGATAAGTTCAAGCAAATGGTCTAGGATGCTTAGTAGGCAAGCATTTAGCAGATGTTGCCAAAAATGTTACATAATTTTGTTTTCAGCTCAATCAGGTAGAGCTAGAACACCATTTGCAACTAGATATAAAAGGTACACATATAATTTCTATTAAAGTTTTCATCATTACACAAAATATTCTATCAAATGAACTTTCCATTTTATTATGCAAGTGTTTACAAGAGAAAATATTGTATAAGTTTTGCATAAAATGTTTCCTTTTATTCACAATTACAAATGTATGGTGTCCCACACAAGCTATGGGAATGACTAATTCAATGCAATACAAGATGTAAACTATACATTTGAAGAAAGGAAAAACATATGAAAGTTATAGGGATCAGTCATTGCCTAAATGACGAACCCCAAGGTTGAATTGTTGCATATTCAACTCCTCTTGCTTGGTTGCTCCAAAAGTTGCTCTGATGCTTCAGAAGTTACCTGCAAGGGATTGAAAAGTTGGTGTTAGAGCTCGAGATACATATTCTCTTCATATACAACATCAACAAACATATAATTTACTCTCATAAGGAATTAAATCAGTTTTGCAATTTTTCACATATATCAAGGAAAAGTAGAGGATCATCATCAATCATCATCAAGCTCTGAGTTTCATTGTTTTTATCTAACATGTTTATTCATTGTGCAGGTATAGGTATAATTCTCATTGCTGCATTATTTTGCATTGACATCACAACATGCAGAGTAAAATGGGCTCCCACAAGGGTTGAGCCCAACATGTTGCCCTCTTAGTTTTTAAGAGGGATAGGAGTGTAAACTAATTATACTTGTCAACATTGAACAAGCACTCATCACTCATAGCAGTGTCAAGAGTGACTAAGGTCACTTTCATAAATGACAAATACTTGTTCAATGGAATCACAATATGAGAAGGACAATCATAACCATAATAATCCATGAATCACTTCAATGATAGGAAACATCAAAGAGTATCAATGACTGCCATAGAAGCTAGAGACAGTCCTCCACAAGAGCAATGGAAGGTTAGTGATAGTCTACAAAAAAATGAATGGTATCATGAGACTGTCCAAAGAGCCTCATCAAAGCAATTCAACAAGGAAATCCATGGCCTAGGATTTTAGGGTTGAGCCCAAGTATTTGCAAAAAAAATGAAAACATGATCATTTTTAGAAAATGAAGAACATGCATAGAGTCATGGCCATGACATAAGAGATTATATCTTTGTATTTTCCAAAATATGAAAGTAGATCCACAGCCATAAATGAAAAAATGTTGCAATTCTGATAGTCTCAAAATGGGAGCCACAACCACAAGACAAAGAGAATGTGAAACTCAAAGGGTCGAGAATAGAAGCAATGGGGAGTAAACCCATAATACAAAAGTGAAACCCTTGACACTAAAAAGTGTAGACCCAAAATGGGTATTGAGGCCGAGTTTTACATAAAAATTCCATGTCGGCCACAAAACCATAAAATACAACAATGGAGTCACAACCTACAAAATAAGAGTAAATACAACTAACATTTCTAGAAATTTCAAAGGAAATACATAGATTTTTATCTTTTCTTACAAAAATTTCAAAGTGCAAAGTGAAAATGCAAAGTAATCAAGCACTTTTATCATTCTCTGTGACAAATGAACAAAAGTATAGATTTTCCTTCATGGATTTTGAGAGACTCACATCATTTTTGGTAGAAAATAGAACATACCATGTGGCCTAACATGTGTCTACAAAAAAGAGTTGAAAAAAGCTCCATAAAAACTCTAGAAAGCTCTAAGTGCAAACCCTCGAACTGATAGAGTAGTGAAAATGTAAAGTCACAAATGAAGAATGAATGTGCTTTGTCCGCAGTGTTTTGTCTTTATGGTTTCCATCCCTAAGTTGTCTGACTCACAACAAGGCATTTTTGCCTTTATTTTAAACATTCTTCACATAAATTAATACCTCTTCTGTAAAATGTTAAATGCTTTATGCTTTCCTTTGCATAATTTACAATGTTTAGCCAAATTTCCCTTTTTGCATTAACTCTCAAAGCATGGTTGAGTCAAATGCTTTTTATTTTGCATCAGATTTGAAATGTACAAAAACATTGATTAAAGTGATGTAATTATAAATCACTTTATTAAATGTTGAATATAGTGTAACATAAAGAGCATGTGTTTTCAATATTAAGTCAAAAAGGGGGAAGTAGTTTGAAGATTAATGTGCAAGTGCCAAGCATATAGGGGAGGTTGGAGAAGTTGGAAAACAAGTGGAGGGAATATAGGAGTTGTTTTGAATCAGTTTTGAAGGTCTTCGAAAGCATCTAGGAGTGATTTTAGGTGCCTTTATGGTAGGAGAGGTCAAGGCTTGACCTTTTCTTGATTCATAGGCCTTTTTGGAGTTGTTTTACGGGCTAAAATTTAGTATTTTCTATTGTACATGACCAAGGAAGGTTGAAGTCCCTATCTTTGTGGAGCTACTTGAAAAAGCATAAAGTAACTTCAAACATTAGTTTTGAAGTGAGTTCTTTCTTCTTCCAGCATGTATTGTAACTCATTTTGGAGTTCTTTTAGCAGGAGACAACATTGTAACTCTTTTACACACATGTATAACAGTATTACACCTTTTTCAGATCAATAAAGTTAAGCGAATTTTTCCTTCTTAGATTATGTTTCATTGTGTGTGTTTGAATGATTGATGCAATTTCATGTGAAGTATCTTATCCTTGTTGTTTTGTCTCATTAGTAGCACCTTTAGGTAGAAGAAATATGTATGTTTTATGTTGTGTTGGTGATACAAATATGTTTTATGTTGTGTTGGTGATACAAACAAATTAAAAGTTGTGAAGAGAATACATCTTCCTTCTAAGACTGTGAGTATCATAGAGTTCTTATGAAACATTGATGCAAGAGCATATGAGCCTCTGAATTGTGTATGTAGAAGCTTTGTTGATTAAAATTATGTGTAAAAGCAATTGTACAAGTTTGAAGATAATAATTTGGTGCATCACCTTAGAAAGTAGGTTCATTTTCATGTTTTCCTTCTTACCATTTTCCCAAAAAATGCATTAGTTTAGTTATTTTTTAGGTGAACACCATAAGATCCAGCTTAATTTGGAGGTTAGCTTCCATTATTTGATCCCACAATCAGGGATGCTTTCCAATGTTTCACCAATAGGTTGAGTTTACTCAGCAAGGGTGCACTATTAGTAGAAAATAGTGATCTATCACAATAATACACCAAGATAGAATGAGGGATTCCTCAACCTCCAATCCACATCGAAATACAAAAAAATAATCTAAACAAAAATTCAAACCTTAACAAGAGGTTTCCTACCCAAGAGGCACAACTCACCACAAGATGGAATGACCACAAGTCACTTCTAGATAACTTCACACTTTCCAAAACATCCTGTCACAAAGCAACATCACCCAAGGGAAGAAACTACTACACAAAAACCCATGACATATGAGGATTTTTAAGGAAACTTACAAGAAGATGATCCATGAAGGCTTATAACCTTCACAATACTAGAAGAATCATCTCCCCAACCCTAGGTTTTACAATTGAGTCATATTGGGAAGTTACATGCAAAACGATGCAGGAGACAACATAAGTCCTCAATGATGGAACTTGAGAATTGGGTTAAAGCACTAATATGTCCCCAAGACTATGGTGAACAATTTTTTTTCACAAAGTTTTCCTAAATGGAGTCCCAAAAAAGCAAGGAAAGCTCAAGTTTAGAATTAGA
Organism: Sequoia sempervirens; assembly: GCA_007258455.2. Lineage (NCBI taxonomy): Eukaryota > Viridiplantae > Streptophyta > Pinopsida > Cupressales > Cupressaceae > Sequoia > Sequoia sempervirens. Next base: position 211,794 of record VDFB02334568.1, on the reverse strand, counting down.
GAAATTTTGACTAGGTTTCAAGGTTTCAGATGACCAAAATAGCCAAAAAAAAAAATGACAAGGCATAAAAATTATTTGAAAAGGTAAAAGGGCTTATAAAACCTTCACCTATTAGTATCCAAGATGATTCACTCTCTAATTTTTGTATGGGGATGAGGCCACCCCTACACAAGACCAAGCCACCCTAACAACTTAAGAGAAAATTTTAAGTTTTTGGAATTTTAATCCTATCAAACCAAGCCACCCCTACTTCCACTAGGCTTCCCCAACAATGTTAGAACAATTTTTGAGGTCCTGGGTTCAATCAAGTGCAAGACAGGGCCACCTAGGTACAAGACCAAGCTACCCAACTATGAATTTGCATAGATAAGTTCATTTCAAGCTGCACTAAAATAAATGTTCCTATGTTTGAATTAACTCTTAAACATCATCATAAGAATAAATGATAATATTTTATGATCGACACCAACATCGAGACACATAAACAAACCAAATGTTCTTTTTATTTATGATTTATAAATTATCTCTAAAGAGAGGATCCAAATCAATATATTATAACATAAATAAATGGAATACATCTATCAATTATTAATTAAACTTGAAATTAAATATTACCATGATGTTCCTCGATCCATAAACCTCAAGTCCCCAATGGTGGTTACCACGCCACCCGACCTTATGGAATCAAAAAGATCCACTCCCACCATGCTAGGAGATATTTACATGGGCCACAAACACAACACTCACACTAAAAAAATGGGGAGAAGGATTACACACACACACACCATACATGAAGTATACACTCCACATAAACATCATAGATTAACCAATAATCTAGTCACATAATGAATCCAATACAATTAAGCACATGGTATAATCACAAATAATGTAGCATAAACCACTTTTAGAAAACTCGCCAATGTCACATCACAAATCCACATTGGGGCAACTCACCAATGCTATACAATAATCCATACTTGGAAAAACTCACCATGGGTAACATAATAAACACACATGGAAGGGAATACACCATCCTTTGAGATTCTGATAAACTACACTAGGGCTAAATGTTAGAGAGAAAGAGAGGGAATGTCATTGCAAACACTCATGTGGGGCTCAACCCGGAACCAAGTATCCTCTCATATAGATGAGGGTACTTTATCTTGCAAGACCCAAGCTCCCCGAGTTGGTATGCCTTCCTCGATCATCCTTAACATTTACAAGCACTCAAGGCATGAGAGGGATATCCATTATTTTGGTTAATTAATTACCCATGTTTCATTAGTTTTCACTTATTAATCAAAACTCCCCCAAACAATGCTTACGTTCCACTTTGGGTTGGGTTCATGATGGGAGCCATTCCCAAACTCTCTTTAACACTCAAACCCTAAGCTCGTCACACCCTCCAATGAGTGTGGCATGAGAACCAATGCAAAAATACAACATTTCCAAAATCAATGAAACTTTCCCATAATGCATAATATCACCTTTCATGAAGTACAATATTTTTAAAATATTCAAAAATAGTTAGCACACCCTCCAACGAGTGTGACATGAAAATCGATGCAAAAAATGCATTTTTTCCAAAATCAATGGTACTTTTCCACAATGCATAATTTCACATTTCATGAGGTTCCATATTTTCAAAACATAAAAATTATTCATTTTCATGCAAAACTTTCAATTTTTATCAATATTTTTACAAGGTAAAAACGAGTTTTTTTTTCCTAAATCCACCATTAAAATTTCTTCAAAAATTATTTGTCAAAGTTCAAAAATCTAAAGATATCCTTTGGATGTAAATGTACCCAACAACACACTTTTCACATAAAATTCACATTTCTCGCATTTCTTAAAAATTTGGGCATTATAACCCCATATAATTGAAACTTTTCAAAATGAATTAAATCTATCCATTATACAAATCAAAATGTGAAATAAAAGGAGATGGGAGGATTCTACACTCCCCTAATCATTCTCCTACAAACAAAATTGAAGAAAAGTGTTAAAACAAGTTAAAAACAAGAAAAATACCTCAATGCCCTTCAAATTTTGAAAGGTGAAATTTACCAAGCATGTCAAATGAGGCGTCATGAAAATGAGCAAGCATGATCCCTTTCCAATTCCTATACCAATGAATCTAGCCTTGTCAAATTCAGATAAGAATTGCACTCCCAATCAACAATTTTCTAAATTGCTCAAACAAAGTTTTTCTCTCACTATTTTCTCCATTTCACAACATAAAAATGGAAAATAAAAACCTTTTTCCTATTTACCCATTTTCAAAACCCAAATCAAATATTAATAGAACCCATTTTCCTCATTTCTTAATTCCAAACTCACTCAATTTCTCCCAAAACCAATTGGATCAATTAAATCTATTTCAAATATCATTTAACATATAATTTAACCATTAAATCCATAAAAGCACATTTTCGTTTAAATTTACAAAATCCAAAATTTAATCAGGATAATTAAATCACACACAACTCATAATTCTCAACCCAAGGATTTTTCTCAATTTAAATTAAACAGTAACTTACTTTCATTTCTATTTCCCCTTTCCCAAAACATAGGGAGTATTTTAATATTAAATATCAAAATCATTTAAATTCCTAATATTTCATTTACGGGAAATATGAAATTTAAACTGTTAATTAAATGAGACATTCACTGGTCGTTCATAACACATAGGGATTCCATAATAACTCCTAACTCGGATCTGGGTTCACATAGGGTCGATTATGATGCATACCATACTCGATTCAAGTGTGACCAGGGAATGGATATGAAGGGGTCCAATGTGACATCTTTGAATTAACCACCATTGGGGAAATAACTTAGACTTGTGCTAGCCAAGTTGAGGAATAACCCTATACCTAATATCATTTAATGCATGTCAAGGGTACCTACTCAATATAACTGAAGCACAACATAATCATCCCAATGGGGTCTAATAGCATAAGCATAAAATAACATCTATACATCCATCATATGAATAAAAAAAAAATTGTTCCTTCTTAACATCAATAATAAAGATCCCATTTAATCATGACGTAATAATGTATTTCAATGAATTTAAGCATAATGATAACCATAAATGTAAATATACAATATTATCTCGAACTTGTGGTGGTTTATACACACAAATCAAAGCCATAAAATAATCATCATAACAATCATGAGGAAATAATGAAGCTAAAACATTGATCTCACATTAACAAGATGAAAAATAGGAAGGGTACTACACCCAAAACCAAATTGTGCCTTGAAAAAACCATAAGAATGATGAAGAAATGGTCAAAAAACCCCTCATAGCAGAGGATAGCTGCTACCCAAAGTTGTAGGAACTGTGAGGAGAAACGATGCCCTCATAGGCATGCCATCCAGTACGTCGAGCCTGCCCACACAACCTCTGCAATCACCATCACCCAATAGTGTCATTTCAATCCTTTAAATTTGTTAATTTATTAGACTAAACTCATTATATCTATTTAGTCCAATTTACATTGATTATTTGTATTATTTTTTAAAACCAAATGTTTACACTTGTAGAGACTATAAGGGAATTTAGGGTTTTGTTTATTTCCACATTTAGGTGAACTCTAAATTTCTAAACTTCTTTAGATTTATCTTAGGGTTTGAATATTCTTATTTTTATTTTTCTAAGCTACTTTTTATTGTTTCCTAATTTTTATTTCATATTCAAAACTTACTTGTGCTTGCATTGTTTCATATATTTTACTTCGTTGTTATTAGGGTTTGAATATTCTTCTTATTTTTAATTTTTTAAGCTACTTTTTATTGTTTCCTAATTTTTAATTTATATTTGAAGCTTACTTGTGCTTACATTGTTTCATATATTTTAATTCACCATTATTTGCATGTGAAAATATCAATAAAAATATAATACTCCACTTAGGAGAACTCCTAGTTATTGAATAAAGCAATAGTGATGCACCAAACTTAAGCTCTTATCATTAAAAAACTAAATACACTAGTTTATTTTGTATTTAAATAAAAATATTCCTTTGATCATGAATATCACCTTGTTATAATGGACAAAAGGGATATTGTTAATATATTAAATTCCTAATATTGATGATAAAGTTAATCCTTTGGGACTAATTAATTCCCCTTGTAGTATGTTCATGATTACATATTATGGAATAAAATTACATAAAGGAATTGGTCAAAATATGAAGGTAATAATTCATGTTCATGATATGTATCTTTATCTACATTTACAAGCATCATGCTCCATTTTTAGAGGAAATATGCATCCACCCAAGATAATTTCCACATAACCCAAATAGAGAAATCTATACAAACAAGTATTCAAAATCCATATGCAAAAGAATAGACACAATAACATCAAATATGACATAATTTATATACTAGGAAAACCCACAAGAGGAATAAACAACCTTCAAAAGCATCTATTTCACTCATGTATTATTCAATAATAAACATTACAATACATCTTCAGAGTTCTCCATGAACATCTTTGAAACATCAATCCCTCTACAAACACTCCAAGTGAACAAGCATGTAACCACACATCCCATGCCATGATTCAAACCTCACAAATGCCAACAAGATGTTCTCTCTTGACCCCTTAGCCAAAATAGCCAACTAGCCAACCTTAGACAACTAGCCACGTGGTATCTTAATGTTGATACTAACATGAGGGATATCCTCTCACATTTTAAGTCTCTTATTTCTTCTTGGATGAAAATTTGGTTCATGTATGGAGATTCAAATAATGATCCACTCCCAGATGATCCTATTTTGGATATGAAAACTCCCATATATGATTGTGATAATATTCCATATGATGAAGATACATTAGCACTAGTCAATTGGAAAATTATTAAACATTAAAGGGCCATCACATCTTCTACTTCTCCTTCAGAGACATTATGTATCATCTAATACAAATTTCCACACTAAAGAATATTGTGTGGACACATCATTTAGGGATGAAAAATATAGTCATGTGACATGCAATGATATCTCATCTCATCCATCTTTTATTGCATTTGATGATGCTCATGTTGGCACAGTTTTGGCCTCTTATGATTTAGTGTAGCTGAGATTTACATCATCTTCTAGCTATATCTACTTGGGATGCATACTTGACAAACATTATTGTTTTTTAGTTGAGTCTCATATTTCAAATTTGGGAGACACCATTGATTGTATATATCTTCTCTTTGATGAAGATGATCATTCATCAGTTGTTGCGAGAGAATACTTTGGACCTCTTGTTCATTATCTACATGATCATTATTCAAATTTTGATGTCAATGTGGATACTTTTGGACAACATTTGGAGGAGGCTTCTTTGTCCTTAGAGGTATCTTTTTCTTTGGAGTGTATTCTACATCCATCTCTAGGAGATTCTAGATTGACATCTTTAGCTATGTGGCTTATAATACCTATTTGGAGTGTGTTATCTTTAGGCATCAACATGGAGACACAAGCATAATTTCAAGACATCACATATCATTATTCCTCCCACATCTTCCTTTCAGGAATGGGAAAACATTTTGCATATTATCCTAGTTTTTTTTCTTCCTAAGAGGAGGAATGTTGTTTGGTGAGATTGAGTCATCTTCAACATTCAATGTCAAAATTCTACCATTGTAGGAGACTCACCATTGAGGGGGATTACATGGTCTCTCTTCTTCTCTCTTATTGGGGTTTTTTTCCTCATATGGGGTTTTGTCCCTCTTATGCATCATTAAGAGCATTTTATATTTCATCTCTTTTGGGTAGGAGTTCTATCCCACTAGGTTTTCTCCCTTTCTTTTTTTGTGAGAGATTACATTGCATATGGACATGGGTACCTAATATGGCCTTGTACTTGGGATACATATTTGTATCTTTACATAATAATACCACCTAAATTATACTTAAAGGTGGGTGTTGGTGTAAATAGGTGTTTTACCATATAGGGTAAACCCACAAGATTGGTTTACAATTCCAGTGAGGAAGGAAAATTGCAAAAATGCTCCTATGATTTTTTTTTTGCTTTAAATTAGGGGTTCACATGAACTGGGGTGTTCAAATGGACCCAAAAGGGGTTCGAATGGACCCCAGTTCGAGCAAACCATATTAAATGAAGGTACTCATTTTTTTGCATTTTTTAATGACGAACACAATGGAAAAGAGGGGGTTCGATCAAACCTAAGTTCATTCGAACCTCCCTTTTCCCCCCTTGTCCCCCTTTGGAACCAAATTTTTGCAAAATTTTCCCCTTTGAAGCTCGAGTTGAGGATGAAAATTGAGGAGACTTCATAGACCCAACTGGATGATGATAGTCCTCGGAATGAGCTATCCATCAAATATAATTTTAATATGTTTTGGTTTTATTATGTATTTGTTTTTTAGTTTGATTAAACATAGTTTTTTCACCAAAAATAAAGTTCTTTGTTCTGCACACGTGGAAAAATAGCAGATTATCAAAATAAAATTCTGAAAAATATGTGTAGGCTAGGTATTGATGTCCTTGATCCAGTAAAAAAAAAAAATTTGATACATACAAAAAAGTTGATGTTGTATACAGTCCGCCTATGTTTGAATTGTAATTGGTTTGACTTTGAAACTTGATTAAGGAAAATTTATTCAATAGGACACTATGAAACCAAATGAACTGGTTAGATATCGTAGTTACACATCTAGACAAAATATCACAAATCAAGTTAGTTTGCATCATCTTCAAATTCCTCATGGTTTAGTCGTTATAGGTGCCCAAAAGTGAAGATTTAGTTAGAAAAAATCAATTTATTGTCCAATTTGGTCAAAAATTGTAAACCAGTATTATGGGATCACCTTATAGGTCCTATTTACATGTTAAGGCCACATAGGTCCTAGGAGGGAATCTATCTAGATAGTGTTAGTTGTCACTAGATCTTATCTTATCTTTTGGATTTTAATGCTTGTTCCCTAAGTTATTTAACATTTTTTGGGGTAGTTGTCACATTATATACAAGATTAAGACACATGTCAAGATCTTGTCCAATCCTATCTTATAATTTTATTTTATAAACAAAGCATCATTTGTACATCTTGAACAATTCAGTTTAGTTGAGTTGGTCCAATACATCAATACAATATTGAGTAGTGCATATTGGCCATATCTTGCATCCATTATTAAAAATTCATATTCTTGCTTTTCCCTCTTGTAGAAGTTTTTTTGGTTTTTGTGAGTGATCCTGGGGGCTTGAGTCCTTGAGTGACTCTAACAAATAATACCAACCTAAAAACATTATCACTATCCCTCCATCCTATAAATCCATTTTGGATCTCTATGTCTCACAATCCACCATCACATCTCCCCCACCTACTAAGTCCATTTTGGGTCCTTATATCCCATAATCTCATCTTCCATGTCATCCTACTCATCCCCTCATCTATCAATCCCCTATCCCTCTCAACCATCCTAAATATCCCACTCCTATAATTCCCAACCAAGATCAATAAATGTACACCTCTATGAACATCATCCAACATCCTCTCTCCAAACACCTCATCCATTCTCCTACCTCTATGACTCCATTCATATTCCCTTCTTACCAGCCATCACCTTGCACCCATACTACTGCTACAAGAAGCAATTTGGATGCTAATAAAAAAATACATAAAAAGTACACATCCACCAAAACCTAAGAATCACCATGTCCCCTCAAAATGACATGGTAGAACAAAGAAAAATCTAATCCAAAAGTGTAATAAATCCCATATTCCATAAAGGCCCACCAAAGAAAAAGAAAAAATAAAAAACCATGTCAATCACAAATAAAAAAGTGTGGACACAAAAATTGTACTCCTTTGTAGAAAGTACAACCTATGACCTAATTTAGTCCTATTTTAGACACCCTTGCATCAATCACCCCTTAAAAACTACATTTATAGGCCCCTAATGCTCATTATTTTGGACTTTAAGGCCTATTCCACTCGCAAATCATACAAATCTTGAAAATCAACATTCAAACCACTTAAATTTCATGAAACCCATAGGTCAAAAATCCCTAGTGGGACTAAGTCGTCCAGGGTGGCGACTTAGTCCCTTTTGAGGTATTTTCCACTTTTGAGCAGGAAAATCACTAACTTAATTCAAAATCCCGATGGATGTCGGCCTATGAAGTTAAAATAATGAATAATTCAGTGTTAATTCCTATAAAAACATGTTTTTAGGTCATTTTTCATAACATTAAGTCATTTTCATCAAGCAAATTCAAAATTCAAGAGCCAAATATCTTTCACAAGAAGATTCATTAGTCCATCTACAGTAAAGTTGAAGCTTTAGGGTTGCAAGCTAGGGTTTTTGTAGGTCTTCAAGCTCACTATTTTTCCAAGATCTTACATTGCAAAGGGATGATCATGGATGCCTGTGGTGAATCATGGAGAAATTTAGGTTGAGGAGATGCAACTAGCCATCAAATCAAGCCAAGAGACTTGTTTTCAAAGTGATTCCATCTTCCACTTTCTCTCTATCTTTAGCCTACGAAAGGTTTGCATGTCATTTAGATTCATTTATAATGTGATTTAATTTCTCTTAGGATGAGTCTTGCATTGTTCTAAATCCATTTATGCATCTTATTCTTGCACATTAGAATAGCGTTGCATCTTATTTTTAGACTTCCTTGTCTTAAACACACTTAGGGCTAGGGTTTTATGTAGATTTTATCTCTTTCAAGGTTTAAGTACCAACTAGGGGTTTGAACGAGGCAAAAACCCCATTAGAAATCAAATTATATTATGTTTTGTAGGTAATTTTGTAGATTTGGATCTAGGCCTCCATCAGAAAACATAGTGCAGATTGTGGGCTTTCATTTCCACTATCGGATTTGCAAAAAATCCAAAGTGGACTAAGTTGCCAACATTGGAGAATTAGTCCCACTACACTAGTTTTTTAGAGTTTTTTACAATTCAAGATACCCATCTAGCAAAAACAACTTTCTGGTCAATTTCCCTAATATGGGACTAAGTCGCCCAGCTTGGCATAAGTGTCCCAGTAGGCTCAAAAATCAAATTTTCCAAATTTTTTGAGACATCTACAATCTCCATCTCAGCCTTCATCAGTTTCCAGGTGCACAATTTTAGTTTAACACCTTTATTTGGTTCTTTATTGCATTCTTTTCATCTTTCTACATATCACACTGTGTTTTCAAACAAGTTGCATTTTCTAGGTTTAGCATTAATATTCATCTTTATTTTTAGTTAGTTGCATTTAGACATCATATTTAGGCATATTGCATCCATCCATACATTAATCTTGAAATGTGTACATTCCATTTTGGCCCATCTTTCCCCTTTTAGGTGAAAAACCCTAAAAGGGCTAGAAAGCATTTAGGTGCCAAAATCTTTGTTCACAAAAAAAAAATGCATCTAAAGGACAACCCCATAATGAAATCCAAAAGCTAAGAATCCCCATCCCTCACTCCTAAATCCATTTTGGGCCCCTATGTACCAAAAAATACTCTCAAAGCTCTTCTATAATTCCCACATCCTCCATCCATTTCTCCTCCTATCATTCAACATCCATCACAATATGTGTCAATGTTGGTCCTAACAACATCCCCACATCACACTCCCCTCCCATCCTTTCATCCATACAATTTTCAACTCCCTTCCCTTTATCCCATAAATCTCCCCTATCAAATCCCTTTAATTCATGCCTTTTCATAATCCACTCATCCTAATAAGTTTGTACCAACATCTTGTTGGAAGTTTGGAGATGTTGGAAGCTTGAGTTGTTTGTGAGTTTCTTGGGTGTTGTCATTGATGTAAACCCCTTGTATAAAGAGGATGTTGGAATCATTCCAGTATTGATGTCAACACATGCTGGTGTTGTCATTGATGTCCTAATTCAATATAGTTGCAAAGGTTGTTGGCTTGAATTCTGTTTGGGAGATTGTTGTAATTGGAAAGTGTTGTATGTTGTAGATGTGTTACAGAGATGTTAGTAATGTTGTTGATGAAGTTGGTTCACTTGGTTTCCAAGTGCTTTTGAGAAAATTTGAATAAAAGAGAGTTTAGTGTGACATAGTTGTGTTTAGTGTTTTGCTCCACATTTCTTCATGATTGAAGATATTCTCATGTGGTTTCAACATGATGATTAAAGATGTTTAGAGGTGTCATATCTATATTTTTAGGTTCTAGATCGTACTATAGTGAGATATGTGTCTGAAAGTATGCATGTTTGTTGAAACAAGGTGTTTGGGAGAAATGAGATTGTTCCAAATTTCTCCACAGTGAAGGTTTTGGTGTTGTGGATCTGGGAATAGGATTATATCATTTTTATCTACCTTCGCTTGAAGTTTCATGTGCTGAGTTGTTCCACAAAACTATCTGGTGTGTTGGATGTCTATGTCAATATGTCTGATTGCACAGAGTGAAGGTGTTCTTGAGTCTTAGGTGGTTGTAGTAGTTGTGGTGAATATTCTAATGATTATGTTGTGGAATGTTTTTTTGTGTTCCATGAAATGTTTTCAGGCCTTGAGAGGTGTGTTTGGAGTCAGTTTTTAGTGTTAGTGTAGGTTTAGCTAATTTGGCATGCTAGCGTTGATTGTGGAGGATAATTATTGTTTGAGGAAGTGTTGATAAGTGTGTTGGTGTAGATTAGATCCCAATTAAGTAGTGGCATGCTTTGGATTCACTTCTTTATATTGTGGAAGTGTTGTTCCAACCTTTTTGGTGTTGCACAATTGAGGTGCATATGTGTCCTTATGGCTGACTAATTGAGAATGTTTTAGGTCGTGGAGGGTATAAATGCAAGGATAATTTTTGTGTGGATAGAGATTAGAGTGTGAGATGTAAAAGATGCAAATGTGACCAAGTGTGATGATCTAAGTGCGAGTCTTAATGCCTATGACTTCCAAATGTAGTGAGAAGGTGTCTACATTTCAGTCTATTTGATGAGTTTTTTTAGCTTCAATGGAATTTTACCTTTGACATATGAGAGATGCATTGTTAGCAGTTCAAATTGGTAGTGAGCCACCCCTTCTTCTATTCTTCTTTCTTTTGGATAGTGAGTCCTTTGGCAGTGAGCCATCGATAATGAGCCTTTCTTTATCGTTTTAGGCAGCAAGCCTTATTGTATTTGATGTTACAATTCATATATTAGTGAGATAATCCTCATCATGGTTTTTCCATGTAAATATAGTGTCCTTATCTATTTGGATGTGTTTGTATTATTGTTTCATATGTTTACATTTTGTTAATGCATGATACTTGGGTTTAATGGTTGTTAAGGGTTTAAGGGATAATATAGATCTAAATGTTAATGAGGGTTTTTTGATGTTTTAAATTATACAACTGATTCACCCCCCTCTCAGTTTTCCTGTACATCTAACACATCTAATGATCGCTCTAAATGGGTTCCTATTCACCTCAATATGGAGCTAGATGATCGATTCCTTCATCCATCTCCTTATCACCTATCCACTTATCCTCATCTCTCTCCATCACGTGCTATCCCAAAACCAAATAAACCTCAAAAATAAAAAGTAAAATAAAAAAAGCAAAAAAATGGTTAATAGAAAAATCCATCCAGTGGTGAAAACTTGGAAAATAGGTGCCTTGGACATGTACCATGATGAAAACTTGGAAACAAGTGTCATGTGTAAATCCACCCTATATTTTCTTCCTACAATTGGAGACAAGGTACTTTTTCCTACCCATCCATCACCTTCTCCATCCTACCTACCCATTCTAATCTCTTGATCCTCCTTTGGATCCTCATCACAATTATGGAAACTAGCTAGATATATTCTTTGGACACCACCTGACATCCATTACCCTATTACACATTTTTCATCCCTCTATCCTCCCATCCTTCCATCCTTATTTTTCTTTGATAGACATAATCCTTTATATTCCTTATCCATCCATCCTCCTATTGTCCATTTATCTTTGTTATCCTTCAATCACCCTACCTTTAATCCTATCCTGACCATCCTAATGCATCACCATACATGACATATCTAACATGGGGCATCTTGTTCCTTTGTGATATAGTCCTTATGGATTTTATTCAATCACTTCATCACATAATCCTTCCATCTCCCAAACCTTACATCCCTATCCTGTCATCCCATCATGCTTGCATCTCCTGATCCTTATATCTCTATTATCCATCCCCTAATTTCCCCTACCATCTCATTATATCATCTTATGATCCATTTTCATTGGTATCTAGCTATAAGCTACCCCCCATACACTCCAATACCAACTATCCCATCATTTCATATTGATGGAGCCACATCCCAAGTTTTTCTACTATTTCTTTTCATCCTTTTCCATCCAACCTATCACATAATAATAATCATCATCTACTAATACAACATACACCATCACAAAAAATCCCTTGTAAAATATTGTATACATTGTATATAATTTCATCCTTGTCCATCGTGCATCTAGGTTCATCCTTGTACATACTTGTCACTAGGTCCCATCCCTATGTTTGTTGTGTTTTCAAGAATCCCCTATGAGCTAGTATTTCAAGAAAATCCATTAGCCCCCTTGGGTTTCAAGTATCTTAATCATCTTTTTTCATGAAAATCCTAGGTCCTATCCATCCATCCCTAGCCTTTGTAGGGTATATTATTCCTCGCATAAGGTTACATCTCCCCCAACCATCATCCTAATGGAAAAAGGTACTTGAGTTGCTTTGTTATTTTATTGGTGCCTTTGAATATTTGTTTATCTTTATTTGAGTTCCCTATTTTACCTACTCAAGGTTTCCACAATCTATCATATTATGGTGTGCTTTGATTGATAACACTAGGGGAAAGTTCTTGAATTTTGTGTGTCATTTTTGCATTGTTGTTCCACATTGTACCCATCGAGGCTCATAAGACCTTATGTTATATTGGTGTACTCCTTATGTTTGTGGTTTTCTAGCACCATTCCCACCAAGCCCCTTTGTGATCTTGTGAGATGTTGGAATAAATTTCTTATTTGTTGAGTTGGTCCTATGCATGTGATACAAAATCACCTAGGTTCCTCATACCTTGGTGCATAGTATCTCATGCTATATCAAATTAAGTGACCATTTCATGTCTATTTAATTATTGCATTTGTAATTCCCCATCCCTTCATCCCTAAATTTTTATTTTCTACCATCCCTTATCCACATATACCACCTATTTCATAATCCTCACCTATATCATTAATCCATGTGCGCTTGCTTCTCCTCATCCCTATTTCTCCTTCTATCTTTCATCTTCTACTTATCCTACTCCTGCATCTAATATTCCATGGCATGGCACCTACATCCACATATCATGATGTTCCATATTACCTATCATCCATCATCATCATTGCATTAATCTATTAGGTTCATTTTAGGCTAATATCTAGATTTACTAATCTAAGAGTCTTCCATCCATCACAATCCTTCCATTATCCATTACATTCATTATTTGTGTATCCATATTTTTTAATTCATGTATCTTTTCATCCTATTCATTACATATCTCCCATCCCATTAACCTTCTATCTCCCCATCCTTATATCCCTATTCCTCATCCATCACCCCATCCTACCATCTCATCCTCTCATCCCATAATCCCTTGTCATCAATAGGTTTAGGTTACTCATCCATACAATGTAATTCCATCTATCTCATTATTTGATCACTCCTTGCAATCTAAAATCACAAGAAAATATTAATCCATGCAATCTAATTATGTAATCTATACAAAATCATCCAATCACATTTTTGGTCTTGTTCCTAGCCTTGATCCAACATTAGTCACCATCATTGAGATGTACCCTTCCCAATCCTTGTGTTGTTTTGAGATACATAATTCAAGATTATATCAATACCCAATCATCATAATGATGATGTATCCTTCCCAATCCTTGTGTTTTTTCAGGATATATCCTTCCCACATCAACAACACTTCATCCACCATCAATCAATCTTGGTTTTTCAACTTGATTGGGGCTACATAATTTCTACATTTGAATCATTTTGTGTATTATTTCTTGCTTTTCATTTCCTCCCTCCATTTTAGTTCTTTCTCTTCCCATCACATTCCCTTACCCCACTTCTATCCATCATCTTCCTCATCACCTTACATTCTCTCATTCATTTTGAGTGCACACCCATTTCTCTCAAACTTGTATATCCTCTTGAGGGGGCATCCTCATCCTCATATTGATCTTCACTCTGACCATATTTCCTCCATGTAACTCCTTTCAATGATTGAGCATCTTTCCTAATCTAACCATCTTCTTCCATGCGTTATGTTTTAATCTTCTTTAAAATAATACTACTTCATAACACCATCTCAAAGAGGGAAAAAATGTACACCTAAAATTGACACATCATCATTACCCAACTATTTCTTCTATAGTTGATTGAATAAAACCCTTACTATTCAATTAATTATTTGATTTCTATCTCCTTAATTTTTTATTATTTAATTAATAAAATCATTATTCATCACTATTCACCTGCACTCATTTTCTAATATAAATCATTAAATCGCTTTCCTCCTATAGTCCACCTTAGGTAAACAAATCCAATTATTTATTTACAAAAGTCCCACACCCCTTTTCCAAAAATTAAATAAATACTTTATTTATTTAATTTACCTTTTTTTCTCCAACCTTTTAAAAGTGGGCTAATCCTCTTATCTCCTTAATCCTACACTTGCACAATGGTAACCTAGTAAGCCCCTATTAAATCCTTCACATTCTCAAATGTGTACAAAGGTACACACTTTTTTTTACATAATACATGGGCCTTTGTACATATGACATGGCCTTGGTATCATGTCACATGGGTCAAATTACTTTCCCATACCCCCGATCCTCCTCTTTTTCATAAATTAGAATTTTAAATTCCCGCGTGTCCTCTCTTAGTACCTTCAATATTCTCATGCCTTCTCCTTGTGCCACTTGGCACCATCTCCATTCTCGAGATATCTCAAGCCATATCCACCCTTGATCTTATCTTTCCATCCTAGCCATCCATCTACTCTACCAAAAATTTATAAAATCTAGGAGGTCTAACACAAAGTTTATTGCTTACTTTGTGTTTTAATTTAGATTTCCTAATTTCCTAATTGAGTGTTTTTTGGTCTTTATATAGTTCAATTTAACCATATAAATTATTCATTTGCAACACAATTTCCATACACACACTAACTAACCATTTTCTCATTAATATTTAACAATTATTTTTTTATTGGACAAACTCAACTCCAATGATACTAGTCATAGGTTTTCCTGCTATGAGTCAAACTTGACACCAACATCAATCCCAAAAACTATAATCTTCACCAACCCAATAAAATTTTGATATATTTGGATTGCAAGAATCTATTGATCTCAAACTATTATTTTGTCTACCTTGGAATTAGTATGTCATAACTTATATATAGACTAGCCAAAAAATAGTATTATTGCAATACTAAAAATGCAAGTACTTTCCAATACATAACACTTATTTTATTTTATTTAATATATTTTTTCTTTTATTTACACTGTTTAAATTATTCTATTTCAAAACCCATTTAAATTTACTTAAAGTTACTTTATTTATGGAAGAATAGTTTTATATTTATCATTTATTTTTAAAAATTACATAAAACAATTAATAGAGATTGACATCAAGGGGTGAAGTGTAATAGTACTAGTGTGTTCACAATAAATATTCAAAAACTTAACAAATAAAAAAAAAGAGTTAAACAAGAAAATAAGGATGGCAAATGAGCTCTGCAACGGTCATGGAGGAAAGCAATGATCGGATGAACTCAGGCATGGAGGAAGAGGACACGAGGGACCCAGAGGGAACAAGAGAGGGAATTTTGAGCATGTCTAGAAGAAAGAAAGATGGGCCCACCCTCAGAATAGTGCTTAGAATGGTCGCTTTCAAGAGGACCAGGCTCACGGGAATCTTCGCATGAATAGAGGTGAAAGCTCTTCTCGAGGACGGCGTAAGAATGGACAGTACAAAAATGAAGCTTTTCAAAGACCACAAGAACAGAATGACGGTAAAAGAGGGCATTATGATCTTCCCTGGCTAGGAAGACAAGGCCCAAGAAGAAACCCTAATCATAGAAATGGGAATGGTGGAATGGTATGGAAAAAAATCCACCCTTCAAGGAATGGGAGGAAACACGAGAAGAAACCTCAGATGGGGATTGGGGACAACATGGTACACTTTCGTTCAATGAATCAAAAGGCGGAAGAACCAAAATAGTAATCAGCTCTTTGAAATTGCAAGCGGAAGTATTGCGATTAGAATAGCTAGGCTTGCTTGGGAAATGGTATAGAATGGATCTTAACTGGGACTACCTAGTTAAGTGGTGGAAAGAACGTTGGGGCTCTGAGTTGCAGTTTAAAATGCTCTAAAATGACTTCTTCTTGGTAATATGTCCTTCTAGGAAAATAAGAGATGAAATAGTTAAAGGTGTCTAGGTTCTAAACATGTGTGGTTTTTATTTAAGGAAATGGATAGTGGGTTTTGACCCGGCTAATCACGTGATGGAAACTTTACAAGACTGGTACAGCTTACCCAATCTTCCTCAGGAATATTGGGCCTCATCCATACTAGAGGAAATAGGCAATCAATTAGGCACATTCGTATGTGCAAAGGAAAGGAAGACGACAAAGAAAAATCAAACTTATGTGCACATATGTGTTGAGAATAAACCAGATAGGAAAATATGGAGTGAGATTGAACTTTTAACAGACTACGAAAGCTGGGTTCAAAAGCTGGAGCATGATTCCCTAATGCGTAATAATTTGGTGTGATATTTGGGCTGTAGGAAATCCAACGAAGAGGCAAGGAAATCCAACTCTATGGATGTCCCAGTGGAGCCCCCCAGGATGTCAGATAGAACTTTTGTACCAAAACCACAAACCCTCATCCCTCTCGTAAGGAAGGGGTTCTGAAGCCACAACCTAAGAAGATGAGGGTATCTACAAAAAGGGACTTGGAAAGTGGACAAACTTTGATGGACACTTCTCAGAATGGCTCACCAAGTACATTGCCAGAGGACAAAACAATCGAGAGGGATGAGTTTTAGGAGGAACATGAGGAAAAGGAGGATTAGCTTGCAGATTTAGATGAGAAAATATCCGAGACTCTAGAACTCCTAGGGGACAATTGCCGGAACATGGAGTTGGATTCTTTAATAGAAGTGGGGATGGAATTGATGGAACTAGTGGTAGCGGCTAAAGCAAAGTCTAGAGTAGCGGAGGCAGGGTATGACTATGAAGGTTTAGAGGAAATTTTGGAGGCATAAGGGGAAGAAATGGTGGATCTGTTAAGCCCACAATCAGGCAAGAAGAGAAAGATGACAGAGGAATTGATGGCGGCCAAATCTAGATTGGGAATTCACAGTTCTAAGGGATCTACTCAAACTTACACCGGACTACGGGGAACAAAAAAGTGGGGCAGAATCCTGAATCAAGAAAAGAGGAAATGGGACGGGGAAGCTAGTGGGTAGCAGAAGATTGACTCAATGATTAAAGTAGGGAAGGGTGGAGACCTTCCTGAACAAAAATGAAAATATTAACATGGAATGTTAGGGGATTAAACGCCCCTAAAAAATGGAGCCTCATTAGGCGCCACGTAGAAGTGAGTCATGTAGAAATCTTCCTTCTTCAAGAAACAAAATTAGATGGACCAAACCTGGAGAATTTTGGAAAAAAGCTGAGGACGTGGAAATAGATAGGGGTGGAAGCAGAGGGTGCTTCAGGAGGCCTAATAATTATTTGGAAGCCTCAGTCAGTTCTAATAGAGACCTTGAACTCAAGTCGACATTGGATGGTGTGTAAGGTAAGGAGTCTGATCTCAAACCTCCATTTTAATTTGATAAATGTTTATGGCCCCTCTTTGAGTATACATAAAATGATGGTTTGGCAGGAACTGGACGGGGTTCTGAGTGGGCTAAATCAGGGTTTCAACATAATTGGAGGAGATTTTAATGCAATTCTCAGGCAAGAAGATAAGAAAGGTGGCTCAGGGAAAGTTCTGTAGTCCCAATCGGATTTTTGTAGCTTTGTGGACATAAACTCTCTATTGGAAATTCCCATAGGAAATGGATGCTTCACATGGACGAACCGTAGAAAAGGGTTTGGCAGTATAGCAGAAAAACTAGATAGATTCTTCTTTAAAGGAAATTTGAGTCTTTTTCCCTTTACTCTCAAGAGCAAGCTAAACTCTGGGAATGGGTCTGATCATTTTCCAGTTCAACTCCAAATAGTTGGGGAGAAGGGACCAATTCGATGCCCATTTAAATTTGAAATGATGTGGTTTAAGGACCCCCATGTTATGGAATTGATAGAACGATGGTGGAAGGAATGCTCTCCGGGGGGATCAAGCTTGTTTAATGTGGTTACAAAGTTAAAATATGTGAAGCAGCAACTCAAACAATGGAATAAAGTGAGCTTTAAGAATATTTTTAAAGAGAAATTGCAAACGGAGAAAGAACTAGATAGTCTAGCTAAAGAAATAATTAATAATGGGATGGATGAAGCTTGCTACATGAAAGAATAGGCCCTCTCTAACAAACTCACTGATATCCTAGCTAAAGAAGAGGTTTTTTGGAGAGAAAAATCCAGGGAGGTGTGGTTGAAGGCAAGGGATCGCAATTCAAAATTATTTCACAACTCTACAAAATCCAAGAGGAAACTTAACATAATATCTTGATTGAAAGACGAGGATGGCCGCCTGATGGAAGATTTGGGGGAAATCAGAGAATCAACCATTTCATATTTTCAGAACTTGCTTAATGACTGGAAGGGTTCAAATTTGGAATCACAGACAACTTCCTTGCAATCCATTCCGAAGCTGATTTCTCATGCTCAAATGGGGGCTCTAAATGCTAAATTCTCTGAAGCCGAAGTGAAAGAGACAATCTTTGAGATGCAACCAGAGAAGGCTCTTGGGCTGGATGGATTTCCGACAGCATTCTTTCAGAAATGTTGGAATTTTTTGGGAAAGGATGTATGGGAAGCTATAGAAGAATTTGGAAGTAACAAAAGAGTTTTAAAGGAAGTAAACAACACCTTAATTGCTCTCATCCCGAAGAAAGAGAAGCCAGACTCATGGGAAGACTTTCGCCCAATATCATTGTGTAACACGATTTATAAGATATTGGCTAAAGTATTAGCCAATAGACTGAAGAAGATTCTTCCCATTATTATTTTCGAGGAACAAACAGGCTTTGTCCCTGGAAGATCAATACTATAGATGGGGTGATAATTGCTCAAGAAGTTATTCACTCAATCCAAAAATTGAAGAAACCGACAATGCTACTGAAATTGGACATTAGGAAAGCTTATGACAAAGTGAATTGGAGACTTCTCTTCACGGTAATGGAAGCCTTCAGCTTCCAAAAGGAATGGTTAGACTGGATCTTTGGGTGGGTGGCTAGTCCACGTTTCTTTGTGTTGGTAAATGGTTCCCCAGAGGGATACTTTACTGCCTCAAGAGGTCTGAGACAAGGGGATCCTTTATCGCCTTTCTTGTTCATTATAATGGCTAAAGCCCATGGGAGATCGCTCGACAATGCAAGGAGGTCTAAATGGATTGAGGGATTGCAAGTAACTAGCAGCTTCCCAAATATCACACATCAGCAGTTTGCAGATGACACAATGATGTTCGGTGTTGCTTCAACAAAGGAAGCGCAAAGATTAAAAAGCATGCTAGAAGATTATTTTTGGGCTTTTGGGTAGGAGGTAAGTAAGGCTAAATCTGAGGTCTTTTTCTTTAACTCAAATTATCCCTGTGAACTTCAAATTTTGTGAATTTTAGGATTCAAAAGGGGCCAACTGCCATGTAAATATCTGGGACTCCCATTGGAAAAGGGCATTAAAAGTAACAGTGTGTGGAGCTCTTTAGTGGCTCATTGTAAGGATTGAATATCCCCATGGAAAAATAGGTGGTTGTCCTGGGCAGGGAGGTTAACTATGCTGAAAGCTGTCCTTTTAGCACTTCCCATCTATATGATGTCCTGCTTGCAACTTTCAATAGGTGCGAGCAAAGATTTGAATCAGGTAATGAAGAAATTTTTCTGGAAAGGCACCTCAGAACAAAAGAAAATTCCTCTTATAAAATGGCAGAAGGTTTGTGAGAAGCGGGAGAGAGATGGTGCTGGTTTGAGGAATGTTCTTCATCAAAACAAGGCACTGGGGGCAAAATTAGCTTGGACTATTCATTCTTTCCCTAACCTCAAATGGGTGAAGATAGTCAGAGCAAAATATTTGGAAGCAGACCCTTATTGCTTCCTGGTAGCAAAATCCTTGCCAAATGGGCCCCAAATATGGAATTTCATTAAAAATTCTAGAGATCTTATCACATAATTTCTCACTTGGGAAGTAAAGGATGGAAAAGAGGCCATGTTCTGGGAAGATTCTTGGGAAGGTCACCCAGTACCGGCAGACAACCTGGAGCTCTCAAGAGTCAAAGAGAAGATGTAAAACAAATTTGGGGCTCGAAAGTCAGCGATTACATAAATCGCCTGGAAGCCCCAGTTGAAGGTATTCTTAGTTGGAAATTGGTGAGAAGTTTGGATCTTGAAGCCCATGAAATTGAAGCCTTTGAGAATGCATTATCAAAACGAAGGATTTGGGGTAGGTAGGGGAGAGATCGCTTACGCTGGGATGCTTCTCCAAATGGGACTTACTTGGCCTAGATAGGATACAATATCCTATCATCTTTAGGAGAAGAAAGTTCGGTGATCCCTCAGAGCCTCTGCTAGAACAAACCATGTCTCCCAAAAGTAGGGATTTTCACATGGGCTGCAGCACAGGGAAGAATTCTCACAGGAGATAGGTTTATCAAAATGGGTTATCACGGCCGTCTAGATGTCCACTTTGTCAAGAGGCTGAGGAAATAGTTGACCACTTACTCTTAAATTGTAAATTCACTCATCAGATGTGGTGTTGGTTGTGCACAAAGTTGCATTGGTTAACTGTCTTCCCTAACACCTTATTAGAATGTTTAAACGCTTGGCCAAGTTGCTATTAGAACACCATCGTCGGGGATCTATGGAAGATGAGCCCTTCAATTTTAATATGGGAAGTGTGGAAGGAGAGAAACATACATATTTTTTAGGATAAGGAGCTGTCGATCCCAAGGATTCAGTGTAAGATAGAGGTGAGCATTGTAGAACTTTTCAATGCACGGTTGGCAGACAAGCCAAAGAAAATAAATTTCACAAAATGGGATGCTTGGATCATGAAAGAATGGTTTGGAGTTAAAGCCCCTCCCTTGGGTGGAACAAGA
This sequence comes from Sequoia sempervirens, assembly GCA_007258455.2. Classification (NCBI taxonomy): domain Eukaryota; kingdom Viridiplantae; phylum Streptophyta; class Pinopsida; order Cupressales; family Cupressaceae; genus Sequoia; species Sequoia sempervirens. Next base: position 190,529 of record VDFB02334568.1, on the reverse strand, counting down.
AACATGACATCTTCTGAACAGGGTAATAAAACTCAGTGGCTTCCTCCTGAGCAAGGTTGGGTCGAATTGGATTTCGACAGGGCTTCTAAAGGGAATCCGGGGCCGTCTAGGGCTGGTTGCATAGTAAGAACTTCCTTAGGTTTGATTTTGGGGAGATTGGCCTAGCCCCTTGCGGAAGGAACAAATAATGCAATTGAATTTCAAGCACTCCTGCTTGGATTGAATTTCTATAAGGAGTTGGGAATTAAAAAATTGGTAGTAGAAGATGACTCAACTCTAGTCATAAATGCTCTTAGGACCAGGAAAATTCATAACTGGAGGTTAGGGGTTTATTTGGAAGTAGCACTAGAGCAATTAGGGAACTTTGAACAAGTGATGCTCAATCACACGCTAAGGGAAGGTAACACAGAAGCTGATTCCCTGTCAAACATGGGTGTAATTGGACCAGGATTTAAAGAATGCACTATAGAGTGAATTTTTTTTGTGGGTGGTAGGGTGGGCCCCCTCGTCACGATTCTTCTCTCATTTATTCACGAGCCAAATGGAAAAGAAAAGGAAAATCATTAGTTGGTGATGGGAGAGGAAATTGGGGTGCCGGCTGGGGAGCACAAGTTGGTAGTATTGTGGCAAGGCCACATCACCTCACTTATCACCAGTGATAATACAAGGTGTCAAGGGAACGATGGTAGTAAGCTCTAAAAAGTATGGGAAGTCCGCCAAAATTGGGGAGATCTTGGAGGTGTCTGATGCCTTAATGATTCATGATGGCAAGGATAAACAAAGAGACACGTAAAGTACGGTCATCATGTAAGATTATGCAAATCGGCCGGGTGGCAGAAGTTGATCCTCACGAGGTGATATTCGACTTAAGGTTTGTGGTTGCAGGACAAAATATTCTTGCAAGGACGGATTGCCTTGCATCGACATCATTTCAGGCTTGTGTGCGTTAGATCAACCTTGTTGTATGCATGCCTTTTAAATGTGGATGGACGATGGATTTTTCTCCGTATGGTTTTCAAAACTCATTTTGTTGGTTGTCTCTATGTAGGGAGTTTTCGACCAGAGGGCAGCAAATGGCGAAGATGAGAAGATTGAAATTCATCATCTCCATCTTAGTGGAGGGGTTGGAAAGTTTCAGCGTCAACACTCTTGTTTCGTTGGTGGCGAAGGATAGACAAATTGCATTTAGGGAGATAACTGACCAAAGGCTGAAAAGAATTCTATTTGAGGATGATTCGTTGAGCATGGTAGCGGTCAAAATGATTCTAGGAAAGAGCCACCTAGACATAAAATAATTTGCAAGGGATAACACACACATTTCTTCACGGTTCTTGGCCGTCATTTTGGACTTGGAAGTGTCGAAGGTGGAGGCAAAGGAATTGATGGTGAATCTTTTTTGCGGTGACCTGTTAGGAGGGTTGGAGAAGACACTGAAAGTAGCCTTTGTGGGTAAAGGAATCCTGCGCCCCTCTGACTTGGAGCTCCTTTGGGAGACAGATGAGGCAGTAAAGGTATATCCTTTTCTTTTAGACTTAAAGGGGCCAAAGCTCATGAGGCATATGATGACCTTGACAATGGTGGTTAAATTTTTGAAAAGAAAATTGGGGCTGGTGACGGAGGAGGGTCGGGAATGGGAGGAAGATTTCACCTCATTTGAAGAATTAAATGGTTTCCTATGAGGCTCGACCTCAGTGCATGAATTTTTTGTTTAAAAAGTTATAAATCGGTGCTGGTTTCTAAGTTATGTAGTGGGAATGCAATTTTGTGATGGACGTAGCATGCTCCCGGGTTGGTAGGTCTAGATGCCATGGAAGTTTTGTGGTTTTCCTGCTATGCAGACGTATTGTATCTTTTCTTTAAACTTTAATACAAATCATAACCTTGCGTATCAAAAAAAAAAGAAGAGTTAAACATATAGCCACATAAAAAGAGTTTAGTAACTCTTTGAAAATAATGTGTACTTTACTAAATAAAATAGTTAATTTTTTAATGTAAAATCACTATAGAATCTCTTAAACAAATAACTATTAACTAAACTAGCATAAACATCTTAAGAGATATCAATACTAAGTTATTATATTTAAATTTACAAATTATTTTATTTTACTTTAGTACTATTTCTAAATTATTTTATTTGATTTTTATTGTTTTCTTTATTTTATAATTTTATTTTTTTTAAATATATGTTAGCTCTTTAATCATTTTTATTAACACATTGATGTCATTACATTCTATCCCTTCCTCCTAAAAAATAAAATAATTTTTAAAGAAATAAAATAGTTCTAGAATAAATAATTTAAAATTGATGTTTAGAAAAATCCAATCAACTTGTAAAACATTAAAAAAATCTTCATAAATAAAGTAGTTCAAAATTGATATCTAAGACAAAAATATATCTAGTACAACTTAATTAAAAAGAAAGACAAAAGAAAAAGAAATGTATTGATCAATATAACTTAAAATTAAAAAATGACTCTCCAATAAAAATAAGTAAATTCAAAAAGTTTATAAGTTAAAAAAAACTCTTTCATAAATAAAATAATTAAAATTGATATCTTAAACAAATATATCTTCTACTTAAAATTACAAAAAAATATTTTTAAAAAATCTTCAAAATCGATATCTTGGAAAGAGAAACACATATATATATGGGCAACAAGACAACACTAATATATATTTTAAAAATATACTATAAATTAACTATTTCATTAATGATCATGGAGTCGCCTTTGAGATGTATTGTCATCAATCCCATGCATTTACATACCCAACCATGTAGCTTGTATTTTTGCTTCATTGTTTGTTCCATCCACCATTTTTTTTGCCCATTCTATTAGCCACTACCCATTGTGATCCCTTATGATGCATCCTGCCCTCACAGGTTTTCCTTGAGCTGCGCTCTTGAAATTCACTTTAACCCATCCTTCATCCCACAAATACCATTTTACATCGATCCTTGGATTACTCAGAAGATCATCCTTTCACTTCCCATAAATAAGGGAAAATATATTTATTAATATATATAATTAATTATCTTATTTATTTAAATACTTATTTTAAATTATTTTATTTATTTAATCACGATTTTATTTTACTTCAAAATTATTTAAGAACTATTTTATTTATTTTTAAATATATATTTTATACTCACCTTTAAACAAGAGAAAGCAAAATTTGGTTGCATAATACAATCTGTCCACTATAGACTATTGTTCTACCCAATGACACTATTCACTAAATGCTTTCGTCATGGAAAATAGTTGTCCGTTCAACCACACATCTTGGTGGGTTCCTTCACATATCGTTTTATATGATGTTTTGTATGCTATGATGTCTTAAACATGTTGTTTTGTAGGGAGAATAGTTGCTTCCTTGACAAGAACCCATCTCTCATGAACACATATTGTCCACTCATCACTCATTGCATTTAGGTGATGCCCATATGAGAGATGCATTGAAACTTCTTTAAATGTCATCCATCCTCGTATTACTTCAACTCAAATCTACTTAACTATGAAATTTCTCCAAGATCTAGCCCATTTAACTTGTTACTCCATTACAAAACCTTGAAGAAATATTATACCTTATGAGATATTTATTAAATAGCTCTTTAGCTCATTCATTATCAAATAAATGATATTTTTTATCATTTTTTTTTTTCTGTTCAACCTCATCAACCTACAACAAATTTCATACATCTGAATGTCGCAAGCAAACTTGAAAGGACCCCCACAGCTCACCACACCCCTGACCCCGCCACTCCTGCAAATCTGGGCGGCTCACAAAAATTTAAATTGGAAAATTTTGGAAACCGACTTTGAGATTTAGAAACTTTGCTTTCTCCCTCCATAATTTAAACTTCATTTTTGCTCCTCCCTCCTCGCTTGAATTCTCCAACTCCAGCCCGCCAATTTCATTCTATCTCTGCACCGCGCTTACAAAAGCATTTCACACTTACAACCATTTCGTGCATCTCTGCAATTCTTCCCGCACTTGTTCTTCAACCATATTACAGAATAGGAATGGAGTTGCAGGCCGATCCGCTTCTTCCAGCAAGGCCTCAGCCTCTGGAGTTTCCAATGGAAAAAGACCAAGACAAGGAGAACTTCCCTCCATTTTTAGCAGGTATTTCGCCCATGCCATTTCCTGCTCTACAATTTTCCAAGAGGCAGCCTCTGCAAGAAATTACTCACCTCTTTGCTACAAATGCCGATACTCAATCCATCCATAATGTAAGTCTTCTCTATTTTTCAGTCACCCTGGTTGCGTTTTCTGTGCTATGTTGGTTGAATCTTTTGGCTGATAAACCTTCTATGTTTCCTTTTTTCCAGGGAAGAGAAATGTCCTCTGTAGTGGAGATGAGGGGGCTGGTAGACCAGACATCAAGCATTCAAAACAAGAAGAGAAGTCCCACAGATCTGTCAATTGACAGCAATACTAGTACTTCCAATCCGAGGAGGCCTTTGCTCAGAAAAGACTTCAGATGAAACGCTTACAGCAAGATTTGTTATTCACTACTGCAATTAGTAGGCCTGTATATGCTGTGGTTTCAGCTCAGTTTTGGAGACAACTTATAATAATAAATCCCTTAATTCGTACCAACTATTGTGGTACTGAAAGAAAGCCTGAATAAAACATAGTAAGAGAGGCAGGAATCATATACCTAGTACCAATAATTGGCGTTTTTAATAACAGTCTCTTCTTTTTAAAATCATATAAGACTTTTTGCCCTTCTGTTTTCATGTTGTGCTGTACCATGCATTTCTTTATTTTTGTTATTATTGTTTTATTTACTACCTAGTATAGACATTTATAAACATCTCTGTAAAAAATGTTCATATATGAATTTTGAATTATTTTATTTTATTATGTAAATGTAAATAAAAATCAACTATATTAATTATTAAATGTATGTATGTTTCCATAAATTTTAATATTTAGTTAATAATTATTTATTATATATTCATAAATTTTATTTTCAATAGAATTTAATGAATCATAGAAATCATATCCAATTTATTTAAAAAATCAAACCAAATTTACTTATTTATGTTTATTTTTATTTCAAAAATTATTTTATTTTCTAATTAAATATGTTTTAACACATCTATGTGAAATATTAAATAGATTCATAAATAAATAGATTATACATTAAAATATTTAAATAATTTTTTAAAAGGCTTCTTAAAGAGATTACATTTTCCCCTTCTAAATATGTAAGATGATAACTAGTATATATATTTTTAATAATCCCATCCATGCAAGCATGAAATAAGTTATTAACAACAGAAAGGAAAAGGAAAAAAACAAATAGCTGAATATTTTATGGGTAATATGCCATTGATTGGAAGTCTGGATTTATCTCATACTGTTAATCCAATGTATGTACTTTGGATATTCTTCCATCTTTCAAGTGATGTATGTACTTTGGATATTCTTCCATCTTTCAAGTGTCTTTAGTGAACCATGAGTGGACGTTAGATCATATGTTCAACTAATTAATATGTATTTTTATTTTGGAAAAAAGGAAAAAAATAGATAGCTGAATATTTTCTTTAAATAATGTATAAAATAAATTTGTCTTGGTGACTTTGATTTATCATATAATCGATGACAACAATGGGGGGAAAAATATTTTTAAATGTTTTTTCTTTTGGATAAACTATTTATTTGTATTTTGTTGAATATTTGTTTTTAATTAGTAAATTTAATTGAAAGCAACACGATTATTAACTTTCTAAGGGTGGAAGTTAGAAAAGGGAGATAAAAAAGGAAGGTAATGAAGTTAAAGGAGATTATTAACATGAAGTCAGGGTACCCTAGAATTTTATGGCTTAACACTATTTCTTTAGCTTTGTATTTGAAGGTTTTATTAAAGATTTTTGGATGGCTGTGAGTTCAATTTTCTTTTTCTTTTCATCTTATCAATGTGTTATAATGTTGTTTTTTTATTGTTAGTTAAGTGTTTCTTGTGATTTTCGGTAGTGAACTTCTGTTTATTCTTGTTTGTAACTTCTATTGTATTTTAGGGGCTTCATTATTAAATCTTCGCTATTCTTTGTACAAAAATTTGGATCCTTTCAAAAATTCACCTTTACTTTTTATCTAAATTATACAATTATTAACTTTCATCAATTTGCTATATAAAAAATCAAGAATTGGTAAAGATTCTTGAACATCATGAGAATTGAATACTTTCTTTGTTTATTTATTTTTTATTAAACAAGAATATTCTTGGTTTTGCTAGGAGATCCCTTTACTAGACGGGAGAAGGATCAAATAGGGAAAGGGGTCCTCTTTACTATATAACTCTACAAGATGTGATTGCCAATAAGAATGTTTGGACTTGAACCAATCAAATATTGAGTCCTTTTGATTGAAATTATACTTAAATATCATCTAAGCTATTGGTCAAATAATCAATAACAATTGTATATTTCATCTACATCAAATAGTGGTAAACAATTGTCCTATTTTTATTGGCCAAAAAATATTTTTGATTGTTGAACAAGATATATTTAAGAATATCCTTCAATTGATCCCTTTGCTGATGCTAATTACTTATAATATTTCATTTTAATATTCTTGCAATTAGAATGGAATAATCACCATTATTGACATAGGTATAAAAAAATCCCTTACAAATGTATTTATGGATAAATGAATACATTTTAAATTCTAGATAAATGAAGGAGATAAATTGCCTACTAGAACCATGCATTAGCGAAATCCACTCAAAGTGGTGTAAAACAAGTGATGAAAATGTAAGGGTGTGCATTTTTATTGTATATTTGCAATATCTTTTCTAAAATTAATTTAGGTAAAGTATAAGTGCAATTACATGAAACAATTGTGATTGTTATAAAGGCAGCATGATACATATCTATTTGAAATAGTAAAGAAAAATATGAGTCACATGATACAAACTTAATATACCAAGGTAAATACCTACTCTTGAGTAAGATTATATCCTAGGCGCATACTATTGGAACTATGGTGTGCTATGCACCATTGGAGAGTTCTTATACATATCTAGTTTATCTAGAGACTTGCACGATAGCTTTAATTATTTATGCAACAAGTTGTAATGAATACTAGGTCTTGCAATTTGGTATGAGGTCTTATCTTAGCCTAGTGATACTATGTTCTCGATTACAAGTCCTTTGGAGGAGAACTCACAACAATATAATTGTAGACATGATTGTAAGTGTGTATGATAGTATAGGTGTGTTTTTGGTATTGTTGGAATACATGAAGTGGTAACCAAGATCATGGTGATGTTTTGGAAGATGCATACAATTATTTTAAGTAGCTATATTTAAATAATTGAGATTTTTTCTCTAATTCTTCAAGCCCTGGTAGTATTTGGTTATAGTGTAGGAAGACAATGTCAATTTAGATAGAGCAAGGCAACGAATTTGACCAAGTTTGAGTGGTAAAGGTTTATTATATTTAGTGGTTACTCATATGGAAAAATCATATTACATGTAATATACATATACGGTGGCATCATGATATAGTCATGAAATGGTTGTGTGGCTATTGGTATTCTATGTGGTAGTTAGACAATTAGACATTTGGAATTCCTTGTTGGATGGTTTTGTGGCTATAACTATATATGTGCATATGAATGTTCCAAGTTTATAAGGTTAGTTGGTTGAGCATAGTGAATTTGGTGAAGGTTGATATGATTATATAAGAAGGGTATTCTATAAAAAAATAGATTGAAACTCTATAAAGAATGGTCTATTTTATTGAATCTTTTGATTTTGAATAATATAACGGTGAGTCCTTTTGTTGTTGGATTTTTTATATAAAGGGTTTCTCACATCTATATGGTGTCTCTTTTGGTTTGCATACTATTTCACACACTTTAAAAAAATTGAATATATTATAGTACTATTATTTTGGATCACATAAATTTTTGTTGAGAACTCTATCCTAGTAAATTAGTCATTTGTAATAGGGATTAAAATCTCAACATTTATTATTAGAATTGAGTACTTTGGAGTAAGGTACTCATAGTACATGTATAAATGGTCACAAAGGGAAAATTTGAAGTATTTTTGTGAAAATATAGTGTGGTGTTGAATCTATGGCTACCATGTCAAGGTTTAAGATTGAAAGGTTCAATCGATAAAACTATGTTATGAAAGTTAAAAGTGAAAGATATTTTGATGGAAAGAGGCCAATAGGCTATGTCATCTTTGGCTAAACCTTTAGGTCTGTCAAATCAATATTGGATTAAATTAGATAAGAAAGCTAAACTTGTGTAATTTGAAATTATAACTATAAAATTTTATGCTGATGAATGTATCTAAAGAATATGTTGCTCATTCATCATGGATGAAGATAGGGACATTGTATTAGTTCAAGTCATCTAAATAAACTTGTCTTGAAAAATAAGTATAATGTTTGAAGATAAAAGGAGACTAAATAATGATAATATTAAAATACCTTCAATCTTATTCTAAGTCAAAAAAATTCAATGGGAGTCAAACTGGATGAAGGGGATATAAGTGAATTTTGTTACTTTATTCTTTACTTGACTCATGAGAAAACTTAATCATGAAAATTCATAGTAATACTACTTCCCCTAAGCTAGAAAATGTCTTAGAAATTTTATTAAGGAAATAAACTAGAGATAAATTAATGGATGAAAATTTTCCTGATTCTCTAGTTGTAAGACGTAGGTTTAAGGATAGATGGGTTAAGAAGAAGAGTGGAGACAAGAAGTTAAATTGAACTTGGGAAATTTAAATTGTGTTGGGAAATAAAAATAAAATGTTGGAATTGTGGGAAAGTTAAAAAATATTATAAATCCAATAAGAATTATGATTCTTTAGATAGATCTTTAGAAAATAATGAAAATAACTTAGTGATATTCTTATTTCTCCTTGTAGTAACTCTTGGTTAATTAACTTATGTGCATCTTATCACATGATGCCTCATAACGCTATCGTGACTACAATGATTGTGATGAAGGATAGGTTTTTCTAGGTGATAAAAATATCTAAGGATAGCTAGATGAGAGAGGGTAAAGGTTTCTTTCATGGATGGGAAGGTGAGAACACTCTCAAATGTAATAGATATTCTAGGTTTGACCAAAATTATTGTATCTATTCCTAAGATGATTGATTCTAGAATGTATGTTACCTTTGATGATAAGGGTTTTATATTGGCTAGAGGCAACTTGGTTCTTGCTAAGAGAGTGAGACATAGAACTCAATTCAAACTTATGCATCAACATTGTATCGATTTGTCAATTTAGTTGAACATGATTTAGGGTTGTTGTGGCATCATGCAACAATCCACATAAGTATAAAAGGTTTGAAAACCTTAGTGAGTAAGCATATGATGGATCAATTTTATATTGTTATATTGGGTTTGAGTTTTGTAAAAATTATGTGTTTCTAGAAAGTATACAAGTGTGTGGTTTGCTTTAGGGAGTACAAGGGAAAAGGATATTTTGAAGGTAATTCATAGTGATTCTTTCAATCCCATAAATGTTAATTCCTTTAGTAAGGCCTAGTATTTCATCTTTTTCAATGATTATTTTTCTATGTATACTTGGGTATATTTTATTAGGACAAAGTATGAAGTGTTTAACAAGTAAATAATAAGAAATTTAAGGTACTTGTGGAAACACATACTAGTAAGAAAATTAAAGTATTAAGATCTAATAATGGTGGAAAGTATTTCTCTAAAGAATTTAAAGTATTTTGTGAACATATTGGAGTTGTGAAAAAAAGGGCAACACCCTATAACCACAATAGAATAGAGTGATTGAGAGATTAAATATAACCTTATTGGATCAAGCCACAATTATTTTAAGTAGCGTTGGTCTAGGATAAGATTTTTGCATAGAAGCAATTTAAGTACTATAAAAATATGTCTCCTATTTTTATACTTGAGGATGAAACACCATATGCAATGCAAATAGTTATAAAACTTGTAATAAATTTGTAAGTATTTGGTTGTGAGGTGTTTGTTCATGTGCCCAAATAAAAGAGATATTAGTTGTATTTTAAAGATATCAAGTATTTTGTGATAGCATGTGAGATCTATTAATGCAACAAAGGTAAAATTGTTACTAGGCTCGATCAAGTGCAACAATTTCCTATTCCTATTAGAGTGTGGATAGATATGGGTAAGTGCATGGAAATAGGCGACCAAAAGAGGTCTTAAGTGACCACTTTTCTTTTTTTGAAATCAAGAAAATTTGATATTGGGTGAGAAATTGAAGATAGTTACGCTCAAAATTTGAAGACACAACAAAAATAAGAGTTATAGTGCTCTGAATTTAATTTCTAAAATACTAACTTATTTTGAAAATGGTAAATATGAAGGGGTCCAAATAGGGGGAGCACACAAAGTGCTCCTATTTTTATCAAAAAATCATAACATAGCATCTGATGTGCTCCCCCTAAAATGTTAACCTTTTTTTAGTATTTTAAAAATCACTTCGATGAAAATTAGGTAACACTACGTAGTTTATGCTTTTTTTTTTTGTAATTTTTTAATGAATATATGATTTTTTACTAATTTTCAATGTGGACACATCCTGAAAATGAAAAATTGAGTGTGTCCCACTAATCTTTTGGAAACTAATCAAAAATATTTTTTAATGCACGTATAGAATAGATTCTAGTTTGTAAAACTACAATTTGTTTCAATTTTTGATGAATAGGTAAAAAAATGTAACCAAAAATACCATACATAGGTTTTTGACAAAAAATGACACTAGCAAAAAAAATTAAAGGTCAAAACCTTAATATATTTGAAATATCTAGAAAAAAATTACATGGTTAGAAAGCTAAGAGAGAGCTCGACATTATTGTGGTATTTTTTAACTCAAAATCAAAAGACATGCAAACTCTACATGGAGAGCATATCGAGATTTAGTAATTTTTTATAATTTACAAAAAACATGACTTTGGGTGTTGAAATGTAAGTCCAACCCTTTGGGTTGGATACCCAAGGTAAATCCAACCCTAAGGGTTGGCAATACCCAAGGCAACCACAAACGTGTGTTATAGCATGCTTGAATGTTATAAAGAAAGCATATTATATAACGTGAGTGCATTATAATGCTCTCATATTTTTTAGAAGAAAAAATACAATTCTCCCTCTCCCTCCCCCACATAGTAATTATTTTATTTTACAAGGAAAGGGTATGTGTAGAATCATCATGGAAAAAATAGGCCCTTAAGTGGGAAAAAATTCAGAAAAATTAGAGTTAGGCAACTTGACGTAAAAATTTGAATAAGTTATCTATATTATTTCAAAAATATGTAAGAATAGAATCTATAGAAAATTGACTATAGTTTCTAAACTACTAGGTTTATTTAAAAAATTAAAAATCTATTTGGTGAAAATTTGAATTTCAATGCAATAGTACTTAAATTTTAGGGTTAAAATAAGAAGTAGGTGTGCTGACCACCCTAACCACAATAAAATGATCATATTTTTATATAATATTTTAGATATAAGTAGAGGACTCATGTATTGATGTGATGCATATTTTTTTGTAATTGTTTTCCAAGTAAATAATTAATTATGAATTTTTTATTACAACTTTTAAAAAATATAAAAACTCATATGTCTGATGACCTTAACTTGGTCAAAACTTCATGAAATTCAATTTTTATTTTTTTAATCCTATAGAATATGAAGCATAGAATGGCGCATGTTTTAGATTCAAAAAATGTGATACTGTTTGAAAGCTATAGATGTTTTTCAATCAACCTATCAATTAGGACTTTAGTCGTAATTCAAATAGAAAATGAATAATAATTATTTATTAAATTCAAAGTTTAAAGCATAATTTATATTGATGGAAAGTTGAGAATCTCATTTAAAAACCCTTTTCATTTCATCAATTTTGGGTAAAAGAAAATTCGTTAGCCACATACCCTATGCATACCCATCATATCACCACTTTTTGGCCCATCATGATCCTACACATACCCGAAACAAAAAAATCTCATTGGGGGCACTACCTCTGAGCCCCTACTAGGGAGGAAAAAACTTATTGCCACCCCCTGAACTCCTTGGCAATAATAGTGAGGGGGAAAGCCTCCCAAATCACATGCAGGTGGATGTTCCAGAATCGTATACTCCTACAACGGTTGCTTCAACATGAAGATTTTTTCCCAAAGTATGTTGAACACCTCTCACCAAAGTCTAGCAATGGTCATTTCCAAGACATATAGACATCTTGCCAACTCATGGTTGCAGATATTGAACAACTCCACAACTCAACACTTGATCCAAATCCACTTCAAAAGAAAACAACCCATCCTTTCAAATTGATCCATGTTAAGAACATGAACCAAAGCATATTAAAAAAAACACCATGCAGAATCAAGATCAAGAATTTGTACCTCCAATATACTACCATGATCTAATGAGAATTATCCAATCCATACAAGATGGTGTAAATGATGATCATATCCATATACCACCTAATCCTCCATCTACCCATGAGATGCTTAATCCTAAATGTACACGCAAATGTTCTACAAAAAAAGAGAGTCTCCTACTCTAAACAACATTATCAATCAACAAGAGCCTTCTACTCTTAAATATCAACAATCTTGCACAACTTCTTGGTTTTATAGCAATTAAGGAATAGAGATAACTCTTAAACACTAGAGGGAACTTTGTCTAGTGTGAACACCAACATGGGGAGAATGTAAAGTCCTTATGGTAAAATTGCTATCAATTCTACAACTATTCATAACTTCAATCATCATTCATGCATCATCCCATCCACAAATTGTGCCCAACCATATGAGAACAAGGTATATCAAAGAAAGGAATAAATGATTGAGGTATACCAAAAAATACAAAACAAAATCATCCCTATCAACCTCCGTTAGTCAAAGAAACTATGGGGAAAAAATCAAGAAGGGAAGTTCATCCATCAAAAAAGCCCAATAGTGCACAGGAAAGCTTCAAGAGCGACCTACAAGATATATGAAAAAGTTTGTTCCAATCGAATCTCCATATCCACCTACCATTGCTCATCTCCCAAGTTTGGAAAAAAAAGATCCAAACTATCAACCAATCAATCTACATCTCATATCTCTCAATGTACACCACCATAAACTTTGACATCCATGATATCCAAATCTCGCACTAAATGTGTGTTGATAGCAACTCTTTATCATAAGGACTCTAATGGCTTCCTATCATGATGTGTGTGCATCTAGAAGAGGTTAACTCTGATATTTGCAAAGAAAAAAAGATACTTCAAGAAACAACAAAATTCACAAGAAAAAATCATCCTTTACTAAGAACCACTATAGTGGCAAAAAGGGTGTCATGTGTATAATCGAACATCTACGTGTGTCAAATTAGGTAGAAGCATCTTACCCCATCCATAATAAATCCAACACTCCATCCATCTTATCCATAATAAATCTGTTCATCCATGAACCATCTATCAAATGGATCCATGTTCACCCATCACCATCCATATTCCAAATCATCTTGATCTTGGTCGATGTTTATGTGTACACTTAACACTTGCTTATGGTAAATTTCTTGACATGGGTCGTTATCATTCACTGTACCCACCATTATCTGAGCCATCAAATATTCTCCAAATGACTGGATCCACAATCCAAATTGTAATCCCTACCATCCTTTGCATGCCTCACATATCCATTCATTCATTCATTTATCCATGCATCCACCCATTACATTCCATACCCCGCTACAAACTAGGGGAAAATACTTACATCTTACTTCAAGAAAATATTTCATGATCTATATATCCATCAACTCATAATATAAATTAGTATTTGTCTATTTAGAGGATTAAATGCCATCTTAGTTTACACACATATATTCTTTTCATAGAATAAAGGAGTATGCAAAATATGCTAGAGGTGTTCTCTATATATTACAAACAATTTGTATTTAATTCAAACAAAATTGTATATATTTAGGAGTATGCAAAACATGCCAAAGGTGTTCTCTATCTATTACTGACATTTTCTATATAATTCAAACAAGATGGAATGAACACATTGTATGTTTACTTCTTTATTCTGTGCTAGAGATGGTTATACACCCATTATCTTTTCCTAATGTCTATTTTCTGCTGTGAGATTAAAGCATTGTTTGTTCTAGTATTGATGTATGGTTGTATCCCAAATATGTAATACATCCACTTTGTAAAAATATACAAACAATATTATATACATGTGCTAAATTGCACGTCACTCCCCTTCTTACTTCTCTATATTTATCTATTGGCGTAACCCTTGCACCCCCTTTGGTGCAAGTGCTAGTATAGGTCGAACTAGACCAAAGAGGCCATTGTTCATTAAAGACACCCCACACATTTCGAAGAAAGAATATAAAACAAATATAGAGTTCATAGAACAAAAAACCTAATCGATTGACCTAACCAAGTTGACCATATATACAATGCTACAAAATATCTTAGGCAATAAATTTTGGTCTTTATATTTATGATTTACCAAATAGAGGAATCTTGGCCGTAATTTTTATTTTAATAAACATACTCTAAAACCCTCGTTGAACCCTTATTTTTAGGCTACAACTCGCCAAATAGGTTAATACAAACGAGGAAGAGTTTGGAGGAGCGAAAACCATTAGCGGTGGGGGAAGTAGTAAAATATGACGAAAAACAACTAAAAAAATGGCAATATTTTGGCATGTGACTTACCTCAAGATTCTGTGCAAATCATTTGATTATGTCAATGATGTCCTCAACAAAAATGTGTAGAGTTTGCAGGAAGCCCGCACCAACGAATTACAACCTGCACATGCATAACCCAAGTTCTTTTTTATAATAAAAAAAAGGTAAAGGAAAATCATGAAGAGGAAGATGAAAACAAAATGAAACCAGGGCAACTGACAAACCGGGGTGCAAAGCTTGCAGATATTTGAGAAACCCTAACTATCAGTGATGTCAAAGGCAAGGTGTAGAGCTTGCAATGTCAACAATCGAAATGCATAAAGAAGGCAAATTTTTTTGACACGAACTCCCATCCATGGGTAAATACATGAAGAAGGCAGAAGGCGACGAACTAGAGTTAATGTAACATAGAGGGTACACAACTCCCATCGGCAATAAATGCACGATTGAACCATCACCGTCGATAGAGAAAATGCAACGACAAACTTCATTGATTGAAGGAATGACAATGAATTAAATGTGACCTACCTGCCTCCCGTCAAACAATCAACGATTGCCGATAAATGAACAACCTTACCAAGTGCCTCCTACTTTCTAGCCGTTCACGGAGAAAAAGAGCTCCAAAAGCTCAAATAATAAAACGCCTTCGACATAATTAAATTATTCCATCAAACTGAACCCAAAACTAAACGTAAATTAACTTGGATAAACTAATTTCACCAGCACAATATTGCACCTTAGATTTGTGTGCACCAGGCATAGAATTTGACTGTCACCCCTACCTGTCATATGAAAATTTTATGACGATTTGGTCATTTAAATGCCTGTCAAAAAAAAAAAAAATTATGAATTTTTATATAATATCTTTTATAAATACAATATCTTGAAAAATTAGAAAACAATGATAATTATTAGTAATAAATATACAAATCTACTGTTATAATTAACAATTAACACGATTTTCTAAGTTCACATATTAAAAACAAATCTTGTTAAATATATTCTAAAAGTTAAAAATAATTATATTATATTTTGAAAAGATTCTAAATTAATATATATTTTTATAATAATATTATAAATTACATATTTTAGGGGTTAGGGCCCTAGCTTGGTTGGCTAAATCTTTCCTGTAGCAGGAGGTTGGTCACAAGTTCTAGTCTCCCCCACCCCTGTGGTACTTTATTATATGTTTCTTATAATATTTTTTTACGGTTTAATAAAAATATAGCAAGTCAAACTATACCGTCTAATAAATTTTAAAGCTGTAATATACAATCTAAAATTGAAAAAAGGGTGAAATAAACCATCAAATTCCAGCATGGTGTGCACTATAAATAGCATTCTCACAATAAGAGAAAAATACTTAGACACCGCAAATTTAGCACAGGAGAAGAACAATGTGTAACGAATCTCGAATTGTGTCAGTAAACTTGAAAGGACCCACAGACTGGCCGCACCCGTGACCCCGCCACTCCTACACCAAATCTGGACGGATCGCAAAAATTCAAACTGTAAAAAATTGGAGCCGGTTTTGAAATTTAGAAACTCAGTTTCTCCCTCCATCATTTTAACTTCATTTTCACGCTTCCCCCTCCTTCCTTGAAATCTCAAATTCTCAAAACCCACCCCGCCAATGTCAATCAATCTCTGCACCACGCTTACAAATACGTCTCACACTTATCACCCATTCCCATTCCGCGCATCTCTGCAATTCATTCCCTCTTGTTTTTCAAACTCATTGAAGAGTGGGAATGGAGTTGCAGGCGGATCTGCTTCTTCCCCCAAGGTCTCAGCATGTGGTTATTTCTCCGGAACAACACCAAAACAAGGAGAACTCTCCTCCATTTTTAGCAGGCAGATCGCCAACACCATTTCCTGCCCTGCATTTTTTGAAGAGGCAGCCTCTGCAAGATATAACCCACCTGTTTGCTACCAATGCCAATACCCAATCTATTTATAATGTAAGTTTTCTCTATATTTTACTTGCCTTGGCGTCATTTTCTTGGCTATGTTGTTTGAATCTTTTGGCTGATAAATCTCTCGTCTCTTTTTCCAGGGAAGAAGAATGTCCTCTGTAGTGGAGATGAGGGGGCTGGTAGATCAGACATCAGGTGTCAGAGATAAGAAGAGAAAATCCACAAATCTGTCACATGACAGCAATATTAGTAGTTCCAATCTGAAGAGACCATTGCTTAGAAGAGGCTTCAGATGAAACGCTGAGTGGTAGCAGGCGTTCACAAGATTTGTGCTTGTTTATTGCAATCAGCAGTCCTGTATTAGCTCTGGTCTCAAATCAGCTTTGGAGACAAATTACAATAACATATCCCTAAAGATACCAGCAACTGTGGTATTGAATGAGAAATGGGTATAATGGAACACGAGAGGCCGGAATCATGCCCTCTTTCGCTGTTTACTAATGTTCAGCATTATGAATAAAAAGTCCCATTTTTTCATATCGCAGTAGAGTCATAAATATTTTGCCTCTGTTTTCGTATCTGTATCACGAGCTCTATTGTGATCGATCATGCATTTTCTATGATATTGGATGTCTGGTATCCTTTAATGGATCTAATTTTTCCCATAGCCCGGAATTCAGATTTATATCGCAGACAAACGAAAAAGTCGATCGCTAAATTGGTGCAAATATCCTGTTAGCCATAGCTATACAGAAAAGCATCTGTTCTCTTATTCGTTAACCCAGAAAATCATTGAATTGAATTGTCCATTTGTTGCTTTCTAAGTTTTTTATTATAATTAATTATTATAATAAGTTGTTCGTACATGAAGGGAGATATAAAATAATAGTAAAAATCATAGATATAAATTGTGAAAGTTTTGAATGAAATTGTTTTACAAACAAAAATAAATATAAATCAGATCTTTAGTTCTTTTGGGTTCACAAGGGTCTTCCTCATTTTAGTTGGACTTTATCAAAAGGAGGTCGGATTATAGTGGTTGCAATGTTGTTAAATGAAGAAATGGCAAGAAATTTAAGTGCTTGAGTCGAACACTTGACTTAGGTGGAGGTAATTAAGAATTTTAATTGATTTCTTTATGTAACAAAAAAAGAAAGTGAATGTCATTAAACCTTTTTATCTTAGGATATTATTGTCATTTTGTATTGAGATATTTCATTTTTGAATTAAACTATTTTTTCAACAATTTTTCATTTGACAAAATCTTTGACCTTGAGATCCTTAAAGGGTTGGTCACAAATTGTAGAGAATGTTGAAGGATGCACTAGAGGCAAAGTAAAGAAAATCAACTCTTCAACAGTATTTATGGATACATCATTGGTTCCATATTATCTTCTATATAGAGTGTTTTCTTGAAAAATCTTGTCATTATCAAGATAAGAATGTTTTCCATTTAGTGCAGGTTCAAAATTTGTCTCTTTAGTCTTGTTGGAAGGAGGCAAAAACTTCTCTTGCTTTGTTGGGAAGAGCACATAATGGTAGGCTTGTGCCCCTTACCACTAAGTGGGTGTAGATTATTTTCTGTTTTGAATTCTAATTGAGTTTTTTTTAGGGCATTTGGATAAAAGATATTTGTATTGAAAACCCCAAATGACATTTAAACAAATGTTAGTTCAAGTCTAGAATTTAGGTCCAATATTGTCCATATTTTAAAATGATGGTTTTCTAGCAAACCCTTGTCCAAATCAATTTTAGCTTATATTTAAGCATATATAATGCATACAAAATTAAAAGTATTGGGGATTACTCCACAAATTTTCCAATAGAATTACTAATTGCTCTCAAGCGAGTCTCACATCAGTATTGTAGAGGTAGATAAGGTAAATGCACCCAAACCAAAGTTGTAAAAAAAGATTTAAACATATTCACAAAAAAGGTGGGTGGAAAGAGTCACAACCTAAAAGTCCAAATGGGGTAGCAGCTCGAAACAAAACACAAACTAACACATGCCATTATGTGGCAAGAGCAAGAGTATTAGGAGGTGAAGGTGGATCTTAGTCATCTAGTCTACCCCATACATCAAAGAGGTTTGAAGTATCCATAGGAGGATCCCAACCATCATTAACATCATCTTTTTTCTTTTTCTGTAACATCATAAATAAGGAAAATAATAAAAGCCAATCACGACAATTATCTCTTTGCCTTGATTTTTTTCATGGCTGCAATCAAGACCATAGTTATGATTAACTCCACCTTGTGGAGCCCTTGATGGGCATGTATCTTATAGAGGCCTTATATTCTTTAGCCTATCAGTATGTTGTCCTTGATTACAATCCACTTATAGATAATGTGTATGCATATCATTGATGATGTGTGGACTGCGATCATTACTTGACACTGTCATTTCATCAACATTTGGCAGTTATCAAGCTCACTGGATTGTTATGGGGTATATGACTGTCTTTTAACCTTTGTCATATCTTCACATTATGACACCACTTAAAGTTTTCTAACATTATCATCAAACTATGAGAAACTTGGGCAGTCATATCATGTATGCCACTGGTCTTGTGAACTGTCATACATCTAGTAAAGAACCTTACACCGTAGACAAATGATTCTTTCATATTTTCCATTGATATTCGATCTTTAAACTCTACCCTAAGGTATCTTGTAGCCTTCTAAGTTACTAATAGATTACTATTCTTAGGGACTGTTATGTTGTTCTCAATGTGTCAAATTGAAGACATTGTTATGCCACCTCCTATAACTCTAGAAAGCTCAATCCTCCTTTCGCTTTCTATTCATTGTCATTGAAAGCCTCTTTGCCATGATTATGCCTTTTTGACTATCATACTTAATGTTCCTGTCACCATGTCTATGAGTCTATAGGTCATGTCGGCTGATCTTATCATTGTCTAAATTAGCTTCTCACTATCATGTGGCCACCTACATGTTTGTAGGGTCTGTGGAATGCACTCTATGAAATATCACCTTTGAAACATGGTTTCGCCTATTTTTATGACTGTCCTTTTATTAAGAAAGTTGTGATCTGTGTTCTTCATTTATTATCCATGCACTCACATTATCGTTCTCTCCTTAATGCTTTAGGTCTAGGTGAGTAGAGGTCACTACGAAGTTTTCTCCTTCATGAGTAGGAACATTGTCATAATAATTTATGGAGAACGACCTTCGTATAACCTCATAGGATTGTATTTATGATTGTACTATTATATCTTTATGTGGTTGTCTTATTATATAGTCTATGTGACTTTAGATTGTCATCTACAATCTTCAATGACTATCCTATTATAATTTATGTATACAAGCAGCTTGTGTACAAGAAATCCAAAATTATTCCTTGACACCTATAAAATTTCATAAAATTGTTGTCTAAAGGAAGCATACTAAGAAGGCCTTTGATTCCATTTCAAAGTATTCGTTGTTCCAAAAATTGCAATATGTTGGTATTTATTATTTTCTATGTGATTTTCCTTTCTTTAAAATAGTCCTTTAATTGTGTCATAAGGTTTATGAATATCACTAGAAGTGTTGAATGTCTTCTTTGTCTTGTGATGGTTCTTTCATGGGCTATAAAAAGATATATGACTGTCATACAACTATGATATTCCACTATATTGTCATACAATTATGATATTGCAATAAATTGTCACACAACTATGATATTCCAATGGATTGTCATGACTCTTTGATGACTTTTCCAAACCATGTGATTGCCATTCACACTTTCTTTTACTAGTGACATTTACAAACTGATAGTTTCATCAATAATATGATTCATGAATTTGATAAATAGTTATACCCCTTGAAGACTTGAAAACTACTGTGATACAACTATCACTTTATTTTGGGTTCTAATGACTTCTATATTTATATAACACTATCCTATATACATATGAAACACTTATTTGGATTATGACGATATATTGCACATTAGATGAACTCTAACCATTAATATATGAAGATATAATTGAAAGGAGGTCAGGTACGCAGAAAAGCTTCTTAAACCAATCCATCAGAGGAGAGTATGTGCAAATTTCTACAATTTCAAACCCTTATTCACTTACAATAACGAAGATGCACATAATAGGTAACGATAAACAACATTAGAGATATAATACAAACACGTAACACCAAATATATGTGGGGAAAACCATTTTGAGAGAAAAACCCCACATTCCAAAAGCCCGAACAATGTATTATTTGTAAACAAATAGTTACAATACACTTGCAGTGCAAGCCTCTACAAAAGTTTATTTGTGTTACAATTCTGGAGCCAATCCGACAACATAACAGTATCTCAATAATACAACCTCTAACTCCAAAATACAAGTGCTCAATACATATGAGCTTATAATGCATTAAATAGACATTTCTAAAATAAAATTCCAAAGGGTGAAGATGCAACAAGGAAAGCGTCAAAATCACTACACATGCGTAACAATAAGTTTCTATTTGTCACCACAAGCAATATTGCAAGCCAATTGCCACTAAACCTACACTTGGCAAAACGTAACCTCACCTCCAAAACTCACTTTCCATGTAAACTTAACACAAAAATAGAAAATGCCTTCATACACAACACCACATATAAATGGTAACTTCCAAATTGAATCCTCCTCGGAAATAAAAACTACAAGTTGCAACTCATAAGACAACATGGGATAATTATCAACATTAAATAATTAAATAATCAATGCTAAGAAAAATCAAATGTTGAGACACCTTCATTATCCTAACATTCTCCCATCTATCGAACACCTTTGAAGAGTCATTATGGAAGTAACAGGATTTAACTACTAGAGGTCTTAAGGCCCATAGACTTTGAATGCCATCCGAACTTCTCTACATGCTCACTGGCTTTGTCAATGCATCTACAACATTCATCAGAGTGTTAACCTTCTCCAAATTTACCTTTCCATCTTCCACCATATCATGAACAAAAAAAATTCAAATATCAATGTGCTTTGCTTTGGCATGGAAAGTAGGATTCTTTTCCAAGCAAATGACACTCTAACTATCACAATAGATAATTATTTGTCCTACATCAAGCTCAACATCTGAGCACAAAATATTAATCCAAATGGCTTCCTTACAAGCATGAGTATTTGTCATGTACTCTAGTTCTATTATGGATATAACAACTACAACTTGCCACTTACTCGTCCAACTAATGACACCACCAAACATCGTGAATACATATCCATTGGTGGGTCTTCTACTGTCAATATCTCCTACCAAATCAAAATCCAAAAACCCATGAATATAAATTGAATGCCTAGGTCCAAAAGGATAACCATGAAAACACATGGCATACTCAGAAGTATCCCACAAGTATCTGAATACTCTCTTAACTGCATCCCAATGTACTCATCCAAGATTAGCCATAAAATGACTTAAGACTCCTATTGCTTAGGCAATATTTGGCATCATACAAATCATAACATACATCAAATTGCCTACAACACTAGCATAGGGTATTTTGGTCATGTCCATCTCAGAAGGAGACTTTGGAAAATCTTCCACAAAAAGCTTTGTCCCTTACAACACAGGAACAACTAACTATCTACAAGTTGTCATGCTGAATCTTTCCAACACTACATTCACATACTTTAGATTACCCAAAGCTTTTTGTTAGCTTCATCTCTTTTAATCTCTATCCCCAAGATACACCTAAATCCTTCATTTCAAACTGTGATGACAACTGGGACTTCAGATCTAAAATCAAACTTTTATCTTTCCCAAAAAATAGCATATCATAAATATATAATGTAATGATAAGAAAATTATCATTAATAGTTTTTTAGTAAACACAATGATCAAATTTAGATCTCAAAAATTTCCCAAATTCAACACAAAGGTGTCAAATTTACGATACCACCTCCTAGGAGATTTCTTAAGACCATACAAAAACTTTTTCAACTTGCATACCAGACTTCCGTTACATTTAAACACACACTATTTAGGTTGTGACATATAGATTTCTTCCTCCAAGTCACCATGAAGGAAAGCTATTTTCACATCCATCTGATCCAAATCATATGCTACTACTAATGATAACAAGAACTGAATATATGTCAACTTTGCAATAGGAGAGAATATCTCACCATAATATATTCCATCCACTTGTGAATAAACCTTTGCAACCAACCTTGCTTTATGCTTCTCAACTCTGTTATCAGGACTGACTTTCTTCTTGAACACCCATTTGCAACCAATGGGTTTGTATCCTTCAAGCAAGGGAATCAAATCCCATGCATTATTTCTCTTCAATAAAACCATCTCCTCATCCATGGCTTTTGAATCTAGGAATCTGCATCACTCATACCCATAGCCTCTTGCATATCCCTTGGCTCACAAGAATTATCAATCAAAGGATAAAAATAATTTGAATCCAACAATGAATAATAAAACCATTCAAGTGAATAACCAAAGGTCTATCAAGTTGTCATCTATCTCTCGTAGACCTCCTTCATTGCTAAGGTTGAGGTTCTTCTTCTTCTTGAGAAATTCTAAAGCTTCTCAAGCTCTCCTCATCATTAGGTCCATTCTAGGCTTCAGGTTCAACTTTCTTAGGGTCAAGAGGAAACTGAAGCACATCTTTTATATTTCTTTTGTAGGTTGCAAAACATTGGAAGAAGGTTTCATTGCTCTAAAACATTTCGACTGTAGAGAACCTTTTCAACCAGTGGATCCCAAAGCTTGTACCCTTTCACACCAATACCATAACTGATGAAGATACATTTAATAGCCTTATTTTCCAACTTTGACCTTTTCTCCCTTGGCATATGAGCATATGCCTCGCAACCAAACATACAAAGATGTATCAATGATGGATTCTTTACCGACCACACCTCCATAGATGTCTATTCAACAAGAGCTGATGTAGGCGATTTATTAACCGATAGCATGCAATGGCCCAACAACTTCAGCCCAAAATTTTTGTTCAAGGCTAGCACCACTCAACATACTCTTAGCCCTCTCCATCAATGTCCTATTCATCCTCTTCGTAACTCCATTATGTTGAGGGGTATATGGAGTTGTTTTATTCCTTCCAATCCCATGTTCTTTATAGAATTTAAATTTATGGAACAAAACTCACTACCATTGTCAATCCTCAAACACTTAATCTTCCTACCAATCTAATTTTCTACTAGGCCCTTAAACTCCAAGTAAACCAAATGAAGACTTCAGATTTACTTCTGAAAAAATAAACAAATGTCCTATTGTAATCATCTATAAATGAAATAAAATACATAGATTTGGATAATAAAGGAACATTTATAGGACCAAAAACATCAAAATGCACATGTCCAAAACCGTAGAATATTTGTGAGAACTTTGATAAAAATGAACACAATTTTATTTTCCATAGACACAGTATTCACAAAAATCAAACTCAAGATTACAATCATCAAGCCCCTGAACAAGGCATTTATTTTTCAAGGTTCTGAAACCCTTTTCACCAATGTGACCAAGTCTTTGGTGCCAAAGCATAATCTTCTCAATAGTTAGCTTCATCTCCAAATAATTAACACCTTTAGAACTACTCAAAAAGCACGACCATCAGAAGTAGATGCAACTTTCTTCTTTGTTGTTGGTTCCAATGGTGAGGATAGTGACTTAGAATTTCTTTTCTTCATCTCCACAAAAGAACTATTTCAACAAATCATGCATGCATCTAGCTAAAATAGAGTGCCTATCTAAACACCCTTAGCAAGTACCATATCTCCTCTTGTCATCTTACATTCTCCATTTGAGAAGACAACCTACACACCCACATCATTCAACTTACTTACAAAAAGAAGGTTCCATGCCAAACTAGGGAAATGCAGGACACCATTGATCCCCTTTACTCTACCATCTAGGAATCTTATCTTCACTCTTCTATGACCAACAATCTTCAAGTGAGAATCATCACCTAGGTACACCTTCCCACCATCATAACTTTCATACTTAAAAACCAATCTCAACCCAAAGTCATGTGGAAAGAAGCACCCAAGTCTATCAACCACACATCTTTGCTATGTATGCATTACCAAAGTAGTGAAAAAAGCATTTGCATCGTCTTGAGAGGATTTATCAAAGTCAAAATCGAAGAATGCCTTCTTTTTCTCCTCCTTACAATCTTTGTGGAAATGACCAGATTTTCCACAATCCAATATTTCAGCTTGGTCTTACTAGGAGACAAGAGATGTGCCATGAGATTTGGGTTCAACTTTTCATGCTTCATGTTATTATTTTTGCCCTTTTCTTTTGTTCTTCCTTGAACTGATAGAGCCTCCTTAGCAATTTCAAAAGATTTTCTTTGCATCTCTTCAGCTAGTAATGACACAACCACATCATCCATCTTAAAGGTGGTAGTTGTACTTCCAATGGCCATGAAAAGGTGGTCCCAAGAATTTGACAATGAGCACAACAAATTCATGCAATGATCCTCCTCCTCCATTTTCACACCAACAAAGTTCAAGTGGGAAACAAGCATGTTGAATGCATTCAGGTGATTTGTGACAAATCCTCCTTACGAGCTATTTGTAAAGACTACATATTCTTCATAGGAAAATCTTATTTACTAGGGATTTAACCTGATAAATTTGAGCAAGTTTCTTCCAAATAAGTGCAATGGTCTTCTCTTCATGAACGTTTAGGAGTATTGAATTAGCTAAACGAAGTCTTATCATACCCTTAGCCTTCTAATCCATCATATCCCAATCTTCTTGTTTCATGCCCATTGGCATAGTTTTAGAAACAACTGTCTATAAATCACAATCTATAAGCATGTCTTCCATCTTAAGCTTCCACACCTTAAATTTTCCTCCATTAAATTTTTATATCTCAACTCTACCAGATGTGCTCACCATCTCCTTCTTACAACAAGGTTGACAAATTTTTTTTGCAATAGGCTCCCACTTAAATAAAATCAGTACAAAAAACCCTTTAACCCACAATAGGAAACAGAGGTGGTCAAGCCCTAATACCAACTAAAAGGAGCCCAGGTATGCATAAAATATTCCAATGTACTAATCTATTTAGAGGAGAGAATGTGTAAATTTCTACAGTTTCAAACCCTTATTCAATTACACTAAAGAAGATGTACATAATAGGTAAATATAAACAACATTAGAGATACAATAAAAACACATAACACCAAATATATGTGGGGAAAACCCTTTTAGGAGAAAACTCCACACTCCAAAAGCTTGAACAATGTATTATCTGTAAATAAATAGTTACAATACACTTGCAGTGCAAGCCTCTACAAGAGTTTGTCTTTGTTACAATTTTGGAGCTAATCCAATAGCATAATGGTATGCCAACAATACAACAACCTCTAACTCCAAAATACAATTACTCAATATATATGAGCTTACAATGCACTAATTAGACATTTATAAACTCAAATGACAAAGGTTGAAGATGCAACATAGAAATTGCCAAAATCACTAAACATGCATATCGGTAAGTTTCCAATTGTCACCACATGTAATATTGTAACTACCAATTGTCATTAAACCCACACATGCAAAACTTGCACCTGCCAAAAAATAACTGCACCTCCAAAACTCACATTCCATAAAAAATATGAAAATAGAAAATGCCTTTGAACATGCACAACTCCACCTGTAACTAACAACTTCCAAATTAACCCCTTGTAAATAGAAACTGCAAGTTGTAACTCATAAGACAACATGGGATAATTATCAACAAATGTAAATAATTAACTAATCAATGCTAAGAAAAATTAAAGGTTGAGACACCTTCATTTTCCTAACAATAATGCCTAGTCTCCTTCATTTGTTCAATCATCTCTATGCAAGTTACCACCAAAAAATTATTTCTTCCATACTACCAGACCTATTTACCATACCATCAAACCTATTTAAGGTTTTTGAGACTACTTCAATGTTCCTTAGGTATTCCATCTTTGACATTTCATTGATGGATCATTTAAATACTATAATAATTTTTTCTAATTCTTGCAATGCTTCCTCTCATAGGTTACAATCCTTCTAATAGTTCCTCAAAATATCTATGGTGTTTGGAAACTCTATTAAGTTTGGTTATGAATAAATTTATGACAATATTTATCACTATTTGATAAAGATTTGGTGATTCAATTGATCTTTTAAATGGTAACATAAATTTGGTAAGGTGTAGAGTGCATACCACATAACATAGGTAGATCTTGGAGAAATTTGAAGGTGTGGATGAGGTGTGAAAGAGTCCCTATAACCTTTCTAACCTCCATGTAACATGTCTTGCAATGTGGATGAAGTGTAAATGGACTTATGAAAAACCTCCAATGCCATTGCAATGTGGTAAATCTCCCTTTTAATCTTTGCAATGTGCCCTATTCTTCATGCATGCAATAAGGAAGCAAACTAGTTCCCACACCAAACATAGGGGGTGACTCCTTCAAAGCCAAGCACACAAACCCTAAAACTCTCAAAAAGAAAACTCTTAACCTTTTCCTTCTTCTTTTGGTGTGAAAGTTAACAAGAATTGCAAGTTTATTTTTTCCTTTTGTTTATAAACCAAGACTTAGGACTTAACATTGTAGGTCTAGGACCCTAAGGACATAAAATAAAAATGATGACCTTGGAAAAATTTAGACCATGGTGAGAAGACAATATTAATAGGAACATGTACCACATAATCAACAAATTCAGCTGGAAAATAAACCATCTTCAAAAACAAAGGAGTGGTAAGAAGCTTCAAAAGATGAAGATGAGGATGCAAAAAATATACAAGAAAACATGGAGATGCTACAACTGACTTTAAAGAGATTTAAACAAGAAAATCCTCTTGAAAGGCATGATCCTAGTTTATATATTGCCTTGATTTCTAATGATGGGGAACCTAGTTGTTATTGGGAAGCAAGGGATGATGTTGAAGGTACTAAATGGAAAATGATAATTCAAGAAGAAATGGATGCTTTGAAGAATAATAAAATATGAGACACGTTAGAACTCCCAAAGGGAAAAAAAATATTGGCTACAAGTGGGTCTACAAATTGAAGAATTGTTTTGATGAGAAAGTTGAAAGGTATGACTCACAAAGTTGGTAGAAAAAGGATATTTTCAAAAGGAAGGTATTGAATTCCATTTTTTTACTAGTTGTTAAACTTGTTTCTATTTGAGTAGTATTAGCACTAGTTGCTTTACTTGATCTTGAGTTAGAACAACTAGATGTTAAAATAACATTTTTACATCGAGATTCAAAGGAAGAAATATTTATGGAACACCCAAAATAATTTATTCATCACAAAAGAAGATTTATTTTCAAACTCAGAAAGTTATAAAAAATAGCATTGATGTTGTGTAGGATTCACTCACCAATATCTAGAAAATATTATCCTCAATATGCTGATTGGACCTCATAATCAAAATGGATGTAGAGTTCCTTACATGTCAATCTAGAGTGGCTTAGGGTCAATTTTGAGTAGCACAAATATATTATTTGATACTTGAATATGAATTGGTAGACAATAATCTTGTACAAACTAATTTCTATAACTTTTAATATTTGAGTGTGTAATGATGATGTTATTTAAAAATACCTTTGGTGAAGTCATTGGATTTATAGAGTTAAGTTATTGTAGGTTAGTTGCCTTGATTGACCAACTTCATGATCATGGGAATATATTTGAAGACAACATTCTTAAGCATGCATATGTCCTAGATGCATATTCTAATTTTTATGTATATGTGTTTTTTTTTGAGCTTGAAAATATATTTTTCTTAAATGATTTTCTCCTTGATAGGCCATTTGATTTTCATATAAAATTAAGTGCACATTGAATGCTTTTAAACATAAAAACATAAAATGTCACACAAATGTGTACTAAGTCGATGTTGGGAATAAACGTCTCAACCTTGTATTTCTAATATTCACTTGTTTAATACTTTGTTCTCATGTCCCCTTTGTCAGATTAAAATAATTTATAATATTATTTAAGTTGGGCTCGATAATCTCAAATTCTAAGGGCAACTAATATATTATTATACTAATAAAAAGTTAAATACTTGGAGGGAAATTTAAGACCCAAGTGTCCAATTTGAAAAATGTATATCAAGGAGGCACCTGTTTTCATTTGAGGATCATATAAGTCATCCTTTGTATATTTTCAGATTTGAGCAATTTGTTTAATCTAGGTCATCCAAGGACAAAAATCCTTGGGTTTTTTTGGGTTTGAGAGGAGAAAAACTGTTTTTGAGTTCCACATTTGGGATCAAGGATGAAAACCCTTGTTTCCAACCTTGGGAAATTCCATCCGAGGATCACAATTGTGTTGATTTATGGAGGAATTGTAGTTTGCTATGATATTGCTACAATATTGATATACTGTATGTTGCTACTTTTTGGAGATTTTATATGAGGTTCTAGTGATAGTGTAATTTATTTGTGGAATCAAACATTTGGAGGATCGTTGTTGACTAATGTTGTTTTTGTTGTTCATTTTGAGCACCATTAATGGTTCATGTTGGATTTGTTAGCCATACTAGTCTCCTATTCCATTTGAGCCTTATTATCAACCGCACAACAATGGAGGAGGGTTATTTGAGAATACATGGAGATTGCAACAATTGCGTGGAATTAAATATGTTATTCTTTGATACTAAGGTTTGTTATTATTTTAATATAGTGATCAGACAATCACATCCCTTTACATCATCACTAGTTACATTATAGGGCTTCTATTTACCAATTTGAATTGAAAGAGGTTTGAGTGGGTATTATAGTTGATTTGAAGAATACGTATATTGACTATATTTTTGAGTAGATTTAAAAAAATAAAACAATAAATTTTTTAGATTGATATTTCATTGTGATTTGTATTCCTAAAATTCAACTTATTTTGGACAATAAACTTAGTTTGGATTTCTCCAAGTGAAAATTTTGAATTTGGGGTGAATCACGAGTCCTTTGGGATCAAACTTGAGTGCCATGAGATTGACTAAGGAATTCAAAATCCTAAGATAAAAAATAGGTGCATAACGACATGATATTTTCACAATCCATGACATAAATTATAAACCTCTTCATAGACAATCATGTATAGCTTTTTTGCATCATGATGATAAAAAAACTTTACACAATTGTATATTGTATATTAGAAAATTAACAAATTAATAGGTACATATAAAATTTGATTGATAATATAACAGATCTCCAAAAATAAAATTGAATAGAATTCAATTAATGATATAATATATAAAAGAAAGTAAATTAAAATTGATAAAGGTCAACAAATGAACCAAACTTAAAAAAATATTATTTATTTGAATCCAAGCAAACAAATTTCACATACAATATTGCACCTTACTTCAGTGTGGAGTACGGATAATATTGAGTGCTATTAGATTTCCACAATCCATAAGAACACCAACTTTGTTATTTCTGGATTCAATTGTATATAGGGGAGAAGACCCAGTAGCCGCTAGGGCTAACTTCGCGCAACCGTAGAATTCAAACCGTATGTTGAATCGGAAAAAAAATTTATGGGTTTTTTTCGCACATGAGTTAAGTGCTTATAACTAAGGTTTCAGCTTCTGGGCAATTCGATTGAATGTGGGAGCATTGGATATGCGCGCGGAGGTAAAAAAGTCACCTTTTAGAGGGCTGTCCCAGTAGCCGCTCGCTCTAATTTCAATCAATTAGAGCTGTTTTAGCACTTAAATCCCACTTAAATCAGTCATTTTAGCACTTAATGAGCGGCTATTGGTGTTTTTGTAATTAGTTATTCAATAACATAAAGTTTTTTAGTGGATCAGAGTTAAAAAAAATTTGGGGGGTGGAGTGAACCTAGAGATGGCGGTTATTCAATAGGTGGTAGCTACTGGCTCTTCTCCCCTAGCTACTTACCTATACACAATCCAATCCAGAAATAACAAAATTGATGAACAGCATTCTCGAAATAAGTGAAAAATAATTTTACATACAAGAACAATGTGTAACGAATCTCAAAGTCGTGAGTAAACTTGAAAGGACCCACGGACTGCCCACACCCGTGACCCCGCCACTCCTACACCAAATCTGGGCGGATCCCAAAAATTCAAACTGTAAAATTTGGAAGCGGTTTTGAAATTTAAGTCTTGGTTTCTCCCTCCATCATTTTAACTCCATTTTCACGCTTCTCCCTCCTCCTTTGAAATCTCAAATTCTCAAAACCCACCCCGCCAATGTCATTCAATCTCTGCACCGCGCTTACAAATACGTCTCACACTGCCCACCTATTCCTATTCCGCGCATCTCTGCAAGTCTTTCCCCATTTGTTCTTCGAACGCATTGAAGAATAGGAATGGAGTTGCAGGCGGATCTGCTTCTTCCACCAAGGTCTCGGCATGTGGCTATTTCTCTGGAACAACACCAAAACAAGGAGAACTCTCCTCCATTTTTAGCAGGCAGATCGCCAACACCATTTCCTGCCCTACATCTTTTGAAGAGGCAGCCTCTGCAAGAAATAACCCACCTATTTGCTACCAATGCCAATACCCAGTTTATCTATAATGTAAGTTTTCTCTATATTTTGGTTGCCTTGGTGTCATTTTCAGGGCTATGTTGTTTGAATCTTTTGGCTGATAAATCTTCTGTCTCTTTTTTCAGGGAAGAAGAATGTCCTCTATAGTGGAGATGAGGGGTCTGGTAGATCAGACATCAGGTGTTAGAGATAAGAAGAGAAAATCCACAAATCTGTCACATGACAGCAATATTAGTAGTTCTAATCTGAAGAGACCATTGCTTAGAAGAGGCTTCAGATGAAACGCTGAGTGGTAGCAGGCGTTCACAAAATTTGTGCTTCTTTATTGTAATCAGCAGTTCTGGATAAGCTCTAGTCTCAAATCAGCTTTGGAGACAAATTACAATAAAATACCCCTAAAAGTACCAACTACTGTGGTATCGAATGAAAAATGGGTATAAAGGAATACGAGGCCGGAATCATGCCCTCTTTCGCTATTTACTAATGTTCAGCATTATGAATAAAAAGTCTCATTTTTCCGTATCGCAGCCGGAGTCATTAATTTTTGCCTTCTGTTTTCCTATCTGTATCACGAGCTCCATTGTGATCTATCATGCATTTTCTAGGATATTGAATGTCTGCCATCCTTTCTTCTCATATTTGTAACTTTTATATCGATTTTCAATCTGAATTCACTAATATTTGTGTTTGGCCGAAATGTGTTAGTTTCTAGGATGTAATTTTATATCAATCTCTTTTAGTAAATTTAGTTAAAGTTCAAACTATTTTTTTTTCATTGTTGTTGATTTATTATTTTTTTCTTTTAGTCAATGGAAACCCTCATCTGACTCGAAACCCCTTTTTGCTTGAGCAAAGGCAATAAGAAAATCAGTTAGAAGAGTATGATGAAAAAAATTCCAGTCAAACTTTTTCTACAATTTCCATCCATATTTTAAAAGAAAAACACAACAAAACATTGTAGTAAATTCAAAATAATAAATTTGAGCATGACATGTTCACAGAAACTTTAAGAAATTCTAATGTCACAGGCATTCACCACTAAGCTCTTGCAGCAGTATTGGAATCTTTGATACCTCACCTTGATGATTATATCACGGGAGAAATTAACACATGGGTGACTTACAAAGAAAATGGTCAATAATATTATTCAATAAAATTGTCTTAGAATATGGTCAAAATTATGTGTGTGTAGACAGTAAAATTTTATTACTCACTAAAATGGTAAATTCTATCTTAATAAATCCATCTTTGTCAAAATTAAATTAATTAAATAATATTATTTAATTGTTTATAAAAATAAATAATTTTTCTATCAAATATTCAAATATTTAAATAAATTATTTGTTAATAATTATTACAAAGATATATTGAGAGAGGAAGAGGGATAGAGAGAGGGGGGATATATAGAGAAAGGTAGAAATAGAGAGGGAAAGGGCGAGAGATAGAGAGAGATAGGGAGATGGAGATAGAAAGAGATAGAGGGAGAGGGAGAGTATGGAGAAACATATGAGAGGGAGGAGAGAGATGGGTAGTATTAAATAGAGATAAAGAGAAAGATAGAGGGAGAGAGGAGAGATGGAGAGATAGAAATAGAGAATGAGAGAGATAAATTCACTGATAAGGGGGTAGATAGAGAGAGGGAGAGCGAGATAGAAAGAGAGAGGGATAGATAGAGAGATATAGATAGTGGGAGGGAGGGGTAGAGGTGGAAAATGGAGAGATAAAGAGAGAGAGGGGGAGAGGGAGATGGAGACGGAGAGGGGGAGATAGAGATAGAGAGATAAGATGGAGAGGGAGAGCATGAAAGAAAGAGAGAGATATAGAGGGAAATAGAGGAGAGAGAGTACATATATAGAGAAAGAGATATAGAGGGGGAGAAAAGAGAGATAGATAGAGGAGGGAGAAAGAGATATATCTAAATAAAGTGAGAGATAAATATAGAGATGGAGGGAGAGAGAGGGGAGGGAGAGGAAGAGATAGAGAGATAGTGATAGATATGTAGATAAATAGTGGGAGAGCTAAAGATAGAGAGAGGGAGAGGAGAGGGAGAAAGGGAGACATAGAGATACAAGTGATAGATTGAGAGGAAGAGATAGAGGGATAGAGAGGGAGAGATAAATGGATACAAAGGGAGAGAAAAGGATAGAGATAGAGAGAGGGAGAGATAATTATATAGAGGTAGAGAAGGAGAGTTAGAGAGACTGAGATATAAAAGGAGTTAAAGGGAGAGATTGAGGTAGAGAGGGAGAGAGTTAGAGAGGGA
The DNA here is from genome assembly GCA_007258455.2 of Sequoia sempervirens. Taxonomy (NCBI): domain Eukaryota; kingdom Viridiplantae; phylum Streptophyta; class Pinopsida; order Cupressales; family Cupressaceae; genus Sequoia; species Sequoia sempervirens. The sequence goes on along the minus strand of VDFB02334568.1, from coordinate 157,170 downwards.
GAGGGGGGAGATATAGAAATAAAAAACAAGAGAGGGGAGAGAGATAGATGGAAAGAGGGAGAGGGAGCGAGAGATAGAAGGAGAGATAAAGAGAGATATATAGGCAAAGATTGTGAGATGGAGAGAGGTAGATATAAAGAGATAGAGATAGAGGGAAAGATGGAGAGGAGAGAGATGGAGAGGGAGAGAGATAAAGAGAGACAAAGAGAGAAAGAGGTATATATATATAGAGATAGAGATAGAGAGATAGAGAGAGATATGGAGATAGAGAAAGAGGGAGATATATATATATATATATATAGAGAGAGAGAGAGAGAGAGAGAGATGGTGAGAGGGGGAGATAGAGGGAGAGGGGGGATGCAAACCCCATAATAAAAGATTGGATTAGGGTTAGAAATAGAATTAGGATTAGGGTATGGGTTAGTGCTAATATTAGGGTTAGAGTTAGGCATAAAGATAAAATTAGGATTAGGGTTGGGGCTAGCATTACAAAAAGGGTTACGATTAGAGTGATGGTTAGAGATAGCATAAAGATTAGGATAAGTGTTAGGTTTAGAGATAGAATTAGGTTTAGGGTTGAGGTTTTTGTTATGATTAGGTTTAGGGTTAGGGTTTTGGTTAGAGATAGAGTGAATATTAGGGTTAGGTTACAATTAGAGATAGAATTAGGGTCGGGGTTAGGATTGGTTGGGGTTAGGTTAGAGATAGGGCCAAGATTAGGGTTAGGGTTAGGGTTAGAGATAGAATTAGGATTAGGATTGAGGGTTTTGTGAGGGGAGAAATGACTTTCAAAGTTAAGGTTAGAGTTCAATTAGAGTTAGGGTTAGGGTTAGGCTAGGGTTCAATTAGGATTAGGGTTAAAGTTAGTGTTATAGGATAAATTTTGAGGTAAAGATTAGGGTTATGGTTGCCGTTGGGGTTAGGAATCAACTAAAGATAGGGTTATGGTTCAATTATGGTTATTGTTCAATTAAAGTTAGAGTATGGGTACAATTATGGTTAAATTAGGGTTATTGTTTAATTAAAGTTAGAGTATGGGTACAATTATGGTTAAGGTTAAGGTTCAATTAGCTTTTGGGTTCAAGTTTAATTAGGATAAGTGTTTTTTTAGGGCAGGGTCAGGGTTTTATCATAAAGGTTGGGTTAGGGTTAAGGTTACAATTCAATTACAGTTAGAGTTAAATTAGGGTAATGATTATGCTTCAATTAGGGTTAGGATTTAATTAGGGTTAAAAGTTAGAATTAGAGCTCAATTAGGGTTATGGTTGAATTAGGGTTAGGGTTAGGGTTTGAGTTCAATAAGGATTAAGTTCTTCATTAAGGGTTAGGGTTTGTAATAGGTTTCAATTAGGGTTAGAGTTAGAGTTCAAAAAGGGTACATATTCAATTATGGTTCTACAATAAGACTTAGGTTAGGATTAGGGTTTAATTAGGATTAAGATTCTAATAGGGTTAGGGTAAAGGTTAGGATGAAGATTTAATTACGATTGGGATTGGAGCTCAGTTAGGGTTCAACTTGGGTTAGGTTTATGGTTAGGGTTCAATTTTGGTGTTAGAGTTAGGGATAAGGTTCAATTAGAGTTATGATTAAATTAGAGTTTATGGTTAGGGTTCAATCAAGATAAGGGTTATAGTTAAGGTTAGGGTTAAGGTTCAATTAGGGTAATGTTTAATGTTAGGGTTAAGGTTAGATTAGAGTTATGATTCGATTAGGGTTTTGGATTAGGATTATGGATCAATTAGGGTTAGGGTTAGGGAAGGTTTTGATTAGGGTTAAGGTTAAAGTTAGGGTTATAGGATAAGTTTTGAGGTAAATATTAGGGTTACGGTTACGGTTGGGGTTAGGAATCAACTAAAGATAGGGTTATGGTTCAATTATGGTTAAGGTTAAGGTTCAATTAGCATTTGGGTTCAAGCTTAATTAGGATAAGTGTTTGTTTAGGGTAGGGTCAGGGTTTTATCATAAAGGTTGGGTTAGGGTTAAGGTTACAATTCAATTATAGTTATAGTCATATTAGAGTTATGATTCAATTAGGGTTTAGGGTTAGGATTATGGATCAATTAGGATTAGGATGTAATTGGTGTTAGGAATAGGGTTTTAGTTAAGTTTAGGGTTAAGGTTCAATTAGGGCATTCAATTAGGGTTTAGGGTTAGGATTATGGATCAATTAGGGTTAGGGTTAAAGTTAGGGTTATAGGATAAATTTTGAGGTAAAGATTAGGGTTATAGTTGTGGTTGGGGTTAGGAATCAACTAAAGATAGGGTTATGGTTCAATTATGGTTAGGCTTAGGGTTAATGATATGTTAGGATAAGGGTTCAACTAGAGTTAGGTTATAATTATGATTAGGGTTAGGGTTCAATTAGTAGTAGAATTAGAATTAGGGTTGCCATTTGAATTAGGGTTAGGTTTAAGATTAAGATTAGAATTCAATTAGGGTTGAATTTCAAATAGGGCCAACATTAGGGTTCAATTAGGGTTTGGGTTCAATTAGAGTTGAATTTGAATAGGTTTAGGGTAAGGGTTAGGGTTAGCATTATGATTAGGGTTAGGGTTAGGGTTAGGGTTAGAGATAGGGTCAAGATTAGGGTTAGCATTATGGTTAGGGATAAAATTAGGATTAGGTTTAGGGTTTGAGTAAGGATTAGGGTTAGGGTTAGAGATAGGGTCAAGATTAGGGTAAAGATTAGAGAGAAATAGGATTAGGGTTAGGGTTAAGGTTAGAGATAGGGTTAGGATTAGGGTTAGGGTTAGAGATAGTGTAAGAATTAGGGTTAGGGTTAGGGTTAAAGATAGAATTAGGATTAGGGTTAGGGGTTATGGAACAATTAGAGTTAGGGTTCAAATAGATTTAAGATGGTTTAATTAGGTTAAGGTTAGGGTTAGGGTTATGATTCATGAAGCCAACATTAAATTAATTAGGGTTAGGGTTAGAGATAGGATCAAGATTAGGGTTAAGATTAGAGATATAATTAGCATTAGGGTTAGGGTTAGGGTTAGGACTTGTGTTAGAGATATAAATAAAATTAGGATTAGTGTTAGGGTTTGTGTTAGGATTAGTGCTAGGGTTAGAGATAGGGTCAAGATTAGTGTTAGTGTTGTTGTTAGGGATATAATTAGGATTAGGGTTAGGGTTAAGGTTAGAGATAGGGTTAGGATTAGGGTTAGGGTTAGGGATAATGTAAGAATTAGGGTTAGGGTTAGGGTTAAAGATATAATTGGGATTAGGGTTAGGATTAGAGATAGTGTAAGAATTAGGGTTAGGGTTAAAGATAAAATTAGAATTAGGGTTACAATCAGGGTTAGAAATTGAATTAGGATTAGTGTTGTAATTAGTGTCAGGGTTAGGGTTAGGGTTAGAGATAGAATTAGGAATAGGATTGGGGGTGGGGTTTATGTTAGGATTATGATTATGATTAGGCTTAGGGTTAGGGCTATAGATAGGGTTAGGATTATGGTTAGTGTTAGGGTTAGAGAGAATTAGGATTATGGTTAGAAATAGAATTATGATTAGGGTTTGGGTTAGTGCTAATATTAGGGTTAGGCATAAAGATAAAATTAGGATTAGGGTTGGGGTTATGGAGCAATTACAGTTAGGGTTTAAATAGATTTCAAATGGTTTAATTAGGGTTAAGGTTAGAGTTAGGGTTATGATGAAGCCAACATTAAATTAAACCCTAAACATAATCCTAACCATAAAACAAAATTATAATCCTAACCATAAACCTAATGCTAACACTAAACCCTAACTATAACTATAACCCTAACCATGAGCCTAAACACTAACTCTAACCTTAATCATAAACCTAAATGCTAAACCCTAATCCTAAATGGTTAACCCTAAATCTAATGCTAACCTTGACCATGATATAAAATTTAACCCTAATGCTAACCCTAACTATGATATAAATTGTAACCCTAAATTTTAACCCTAATCATAACCCTAATTATATTAATTTATTCAATGTATAACATTAAACCTTAACACTCAACCCTAATGCTAACTATAACCCTAATCATAAGTCTAAACCCTAACCCTCACCATAATCATAATCATAAACCAAATCCTAACCCTAATGCTAATCTTAACCTTAATCCTAACCTTGACCCTAACCCTAACCCAAACCATAGCCTTGACAAAATATAAATCCTTACCCCACCCTTAATTATAATTCCAATCCAAACCTTAATAGTAATTCCAACCCTACCCTTAGCACTAACCAAAGCCTTATTCCTAACCTGAAACCTATTATAATTATAGTCCAAACCCTAACCCTAACCATAATTCTACCCCTAACCCTAACATCATTCTCACACTAACTATGACCATAAACCCAACCTTAACACTAAACCCTAACCCTAATCATAATAATAAATCTAAACCAAACCCTAACCCTAATGCTAACCCTAACCATGATATAAACCCTAATCCTAAATGCTAACTCTAATCATAACCCTAAATATATTAATTTATTCAATGTGTTATGCATGTCACGACTACTACTAGCATATGTTATTATTATTATTATTATTATTATTTTAATAATATATATAAAATATGTTGAGAGATATCCTATATATAAAATATGCTGAGAGATATCCTATATATAAAATACGCTGAGATGTCTCGAGGCATTTAATTTTTTCATCATTCAACTTTAATAAAATTAAAGTTGAAAAAATTCAGTGCCTCGAGACATCTTGACGTATTTTATATAAAGGATATCTCTTGATGTATTTTATATATATTATTAAAATTATATATATATATATGCTAGTTAAGGTATAATTTTAATATTTTCTTCATTCTAAGAAAAAATGGGCATGGTAACTCCGTATAATTGGAAATTCTCAAAATTCAAATAAAAATATTTCTTCTACATCTTGAAATGCTAAATAAAAGAGATGGGAACCTTAAAAACTCCCTCAATCCATTTTCTACCATTAAATTCAAAAGGAAATGCCTAGATTAACTTAAAACAATCAAAATACCTCAAGTCATCTCCAAACTTGAAATGACGAATTCTTCAAAAACGTCAAATGAGAGGTCACAAAAATTGACATGTACGATCCTATCCCAATTACTATCCCAACGAATTTGACCTCGTAAATTTTTGATGAGAATTGCACTCCCAACAAGCAAATCTCTAAAATGCTCAAAACAAGGTTTTTTCTTCTCTATTTTCTCTCATAAAATAACATAATGAAAATAAAAATCCCTTTTCCCTTTTTTACCCATTTTCAAAACCCAAATAAAATATTAATAAAACTCATTTTCCTCATTTCTTAATTCCAAACTCACTCAATTTCTCCCAAAACCAATTGATTAATTAGATCCATTTAAAACATCATTTAACATGTAATTTATCCATTAAATCCATAAAAGCATTTTTTCATTTAAATTTATGAAATACTGAATTTAATCAGGATAATTAAATCACACATAGCTCACAATTTCCAACCTAAGGATTTTTCTCAATTTAAATTAAATATTAATTTTCCTTCATTTCTATTTTCCCCTTTCTCGAAACACAGAGAAAATTTTAATAATAAAAATTAGAATCATTTAAATTCCTAATATTTCATTTACAAGAAAATATAAAATTTAAACCATTAATTAAATCAAATAATTATGGGTTGTTCATAACACAAGGATTCTAAAATAACTCACAAGACATATCCAGATTCACATAGGGTTAATTATGAACCATACTATAGTTGATTCAAGTATGACTAGAGAATGGATATATGAAGGGGGCCCAATGTGACATCTCTGAATTAACCACCATTAGGGAAATAACTTAGACCTGTGTAGGCAGGTGAAGGAATAACCTTGTACCTGTAACCATTGAACGCACATCAAGGGTACCTGCTCAATGTATATATATAGCTGAAGCACAATATAATCATCCCAATGGGGTCCAATATCATAAGCATAAAATGACATCTATACATCCATCATATAAATCATTAAATAACCATTCCTTCTGAACCTCAGTAATCATGATAAAATTTAATCATAGCTTAAATAATGCATTTCACTAAATTAAAGAAAACTAAAATATCCAAGCATATAAAGTACAAAATTTCGATAATCATCATGTTGAGGAATCTCATCTCGAACATGCGATGGTTCATACACACCAATCATAGCCATACTAATAATTACCATTACAAACATAAGGGAACGGTGAAGCTAAAACATCGATTTGACATAAACAAGATAAAAATAGGAGAACTACATCCTCCCCCACTAAAATTAGGCTTACTCTTGGAAGCCTACACAAGCAAGGATAGGTACACCTAGTACATAATCCTTCACACACCTCATACTCATAGATCAATCCTCTAGACTCTCACCAAGTCTAGGCATCAAACACCAAACACATATCTGTATAGGTGCACAAACTAAGTGACCACTTGCCACTAGGTGCACAACCACCTTAGAGATCACCACAATACCTTCACTTGTTGGCACTACAATTGATGGAAAAGACCAACTACTAGGTCTGACAAACCACAAGACAAAAGGTCCTACTCAAGGACTACCACAACAACTAGAAACTCCTCTTAGCTACCAACTTAGCCGAGTACAAGGTACACAATCCTACCAGCCCTTCCTCTACATAAGGCTAGAGGAAACACTACCTCACCTACATTCTCACCAAGAGCATGCCTCACCCAACTATGACACTCAACACGATGTCCCCCCTCAAGCACCACTCAAAAAAGTAAGGATTTCCCAAATAAACTAGGTTCTCCATGTGAAACTAGGAACAACATAGGGGTTATTAGAGGAAACCATCTAGGAACTACCCTTGGAAGACATACAAACTCTCTAAATAATGAGGCTTAGCAACCTTGAAACTCTCACAAAACCCATCAAGGAAGCAATTAACCACTAAGCATAGGAGAAAAACTTAGATCTTCACTATCATGATGCTCAACTATGACCCAATTAAGGGTTAAATAACCCAACAAGATCATGAAATCATGATCAAAAGGATAAACAAGAACCACTACAAGGTTCAAACACTAAGTATTCTCCAAGAGAATACACAAGGTAGCCAATTCATCAAACTAGAATCCCATCTTCTTCTATCTTTAAGATAGGAACACCACTAAACAACCAAGAAGAAACTCCTTAAAACACTAGGACAACCTCAACTGGAAACTTGCGTAGACATATATAACATAATAAAATAATACAATAATATGCATCGAAGTACTTGCTAACACACCTTCATATCCTACACTATGTCAAGAGTAATTGTAGCTATAGAAATTGCATTCCAAATGACATAATGTGTGTCTTCATTCTACCAAATAACATGGATTTCTATGCTCAAGACACCTCAACAAACACTCAACTAATTCTAAGACAAGAAAGAGCACACAAAGTTGGTGGACCAAATCACACCCAACCATCTACTAGCAAATGGATTTAGGAAAGATTCAAACACAATTATCTAATAATCTAATATCAACTCAAAGAACATTTCCATAAACACTTCTCATACAAAGATTTGAATCCACTTCACTTGATGCCAAGCACAAGGACATTCACATACATTGAAGTCACTCAAAGCTAGAAACCATATGCATACACACATTTCACAAAATTTCAAAGCACTAGACAATATCCACTTTCATTTTATCATGAACAAGACATTTGATGCAATATGATTCTAATTAATAAAAACACCAATATTTAACACATTATCAGTCACCTACTCCCTTTACATTCTATCATGGGTTCGTAATGAATATGAAAGGGAACAAATGTAACATAGAATAGGACCAAAAATTTCAAACATTTAGAATAACCACCACAAAGATAACATCAAACCCAAGAGGGAGAATTATCAATTCCAACAATAAGAATAGAATGCTAGCAATTCCAACAATAAATCAAGCATTCCCAATGGTCATAAAATAGATAGATGGAAAATCTAGTGACTAGATTGGTCATAAGAAAATAAAAAATTCAATGGTGATCCATAATGAATGATTAGATAGTTCATCAATTTAACCAAAATATGCATCAAAATTAAAAAGCATGATTATATGAAATGAGTGACTAATATTATCCACATTTGAGGGAGTAAGGGCTACATGAAACCTTGGGAGTACAACATCTAAAGTGTATAGAGAAGGTATGCTCAAACACATTTCATACACAATTCACCAATTTCATTGAACCATGCCTATGAGAACCACACTAATCAAATGCACTTTGTCTAGAAATGATCACATTATAATGCAAGAAGGCATATGCAAGGTTCACTATGACATCCACAAATTCTATCCACACAAGGGTAGAGCTTCACCCAAGCATCGCTTCCATAAGGAATTTACAATTATAATGTAATGCCACACACATTTCTCACATCAAGCATCACTTCCACAAGCTAACATAAAATGACATCTACGTCATTCACATGGTATATTAATCGAGGATATAAGACAACCAACATAATGCTCCTAATAAGAATAATTTCATTTAACAATTACACATGCATCCCACGCAAGAGGAAAAATAATGCCAATTACCCATCTAGGTTCTTATGAGAATCCTAGGGACAACATGATTTGGGGACTTAAGTCATCGACCCAAATATTCTATTATGAAAAATACAACATTCCATTCATGCACTAACATGGTCAATTCACATAGATGATGGTATTTCACTAGGAATAAAATTCAAAATGTAACACAGGAAACATTACCATAAGGTCACATTTTTACAATTCAAGTATATGACATATGTCATATTCAATTTCAATGCATATGTCACATAATACATCCACAATGCTCTATCATGAGCCAAATCATTAACTCCCAATTTCAATTAAATACATCCATACACACACATCCAAAGAGGACACATAAGCATAAAAATACCACCCAATGGTCACTACATATTCACACTTAACATAATTGAGACATTTATATTGAAATCACACATGAAAGCACTTCTTGGAAACTCAAGGGATTTTTTTAGATTGTATGAATCGGGAAGCCCGCTATAAATTGTAGTGTGCCTAGTAAAATTTTTCACGTGATCGGTGATGTTGGTGCAACATTCCCTCTGGTACCATGGGGATGGGAGGGAGACTAGAGCTTGTGGCCTCTTTCCTACAACAAGATGATTTATCTAATGAAGATAGCCCCCCCCGCCCCGCCCCCTCAAAAACTCAAGGGTTTAACTAACCCTCAAAAGAAGGAATTTCTCAAACATATAATACTAGAGAAAAAATAGCAACAACATCGGTTGCTAACCACACACTCACACATGAAAAGACTCGACCAAATCTCTCACACAATGGGCAACATACTAGAGAGTGATAATTCCCCATTCAGGAGAATCTCACCCAAGGGTGTCTTATCATCCCTGTCACATGCATTAGGGCATAGGAGGCACCAATCCTCCTCCAACATATTGCATAGGTTGGTTCACATTGAACCCTAAGAAATTCCAGCCAAGGCACCCACGCAAGGATTCAAACACTGGCTCACTAAAAGAAGCACTTGAGCTACCACGCACCAAGCACCAAAAACCACATGGACAAGAACATGAAGTAGAGATCCCAATGCTACAACATGGGCTCTGATACCAAATGTAATGCCCCGATCTGACAAGCTCAGAAGAAAACCTGATGAAATAAATTTTTTTGAAACAAGGATAAACACCGATAATGTAACAATGACATGTCACACTTGCACAACAACGTGCACACAAGTGTCACAACGACACCATTCTAGAGACAACAAGGAACTTCACCATTGCATAAGGTGAAAATAGTTGAAGACTAACCAATCATGGGATAAATCCACCATGATGACCAAATGAAAGGGAGAGAGATGATAATGCTACATGACGATTGATTCCTAAAACACAATTGTGCTCTCTCGTAACAACACACCAATATAGGATGAGGGATTCCTCAACCTCCAATCTACATCCAAAAACACTAACTAATCTACATACAAAGAAAAACCTTCACAAGAGGTTTCCTTCAAACCAAGAGATACAACACACCACATATTGGAATGATAAGTCACTTCTAGACAACTTCACGCTTCCCAAGACATATTGTCACAAAGCGACATCACCCAAGGGAAGAAACTACTCCACAACACCCCATGACCTATGAGGATTGGTGAGGACACTCACAAGATGATCCAAAAAGGATTATAACCTTCACAAGACTTCACAAGATAAGAAGAATCATCTCCCCAACCCTAGGTTTGACAATTGGGTCATATTGGGAGGTTGCACACAAAAAAAATGTAAGAGATGACATAATTCCTCAATGATGACACTTGATAAGAAGAAAAAGCATCACTAGACCCCTAGGACCATGAGGAACAACTTCTATTTACATGATTTACCCATTTGAGGTCTTGAAACTAAGAGGAACTAACAAAACCTAAAAGGGAGAAAACTTGACTAGATTTTTGAAGACCTAGTTGATGAAAATGATCACCACAGGTGAACCAAGGGAATTAAAAGTATTTGAAAATGGGAGAAGGATTATAAAACTATTAACTAGACTTGGTTAAGATATTTTACATTTTGGAAAATGTATGGGAATGAGGTCGCCCCAACACAGAACCAGGCCACCTCAACACTCTTAGGAAAGATGATGAGTTTTTGGGTTTTTACTTCTACCAGGCCACCCCTACTTCCATCAATCCATCCCTACTTCAAGTAGGCCACCCCAACAATTTTAGAAAAAATTTGGGGTCTTGGGTCCAAATAGTGCAAGACAAGGCCACCTAGGTACAATACTAGGCCATCCAACTATGAATTAGCATAGATAGGTTCATTTTAAGCACCAAAATAAATGTTCCTATGTTTGAATTAAATAATAAACATCATCATAAGAATAAATGATAATATTTTATGCTCAAAACCAACATCAAGACATGTAAACGAATGAATTATTCTTTTCATTATGATTTACAAATTATCTTTGAAGAGAGGTTCCAAATCAATATATTATAATATAAATGAATAAAATACATCTATCAACATGAATTAAACTTGATATTACATGATGTCATACCATTCCTTGATCCACAAACCTTAGGTCCCCAATGGTGGTTACCACACCACTCGAACTCATGGAATCAAAAAGATCCACTCCCACCATGCTAGGAGGTAGCCACATAGGCCAAAAACACAACACTCATGCCAAAAAATTAGGGAGAAGGCTTACACACACCATACATGAAGTATACACTCCACATGCACATCATAAAACAACCAATAATCTAATCACATATTAAATCCAATACAATTAAGCACATGACATAATCTTGAATGGAGTAGCATAAATTACATTGGGAAAACTCACCAATGCCACATAACAAATCCACATTGAGCCAACTCACCAATTTCATACAAGGATCATCCTTGGGAAAACTCGCCAAGGGAATAAAACAATACATACACTTAGAAGGGAATACACAATCCTTTGGAATTCTACTCAACTATAGTAGGGTTAAATGTTGGAGAGCAAGAGGGGGAATATCATTGCAGACACTCATGTGGGGCTCAATGTGGAACCGAGCATCCTCTCATACAGATGAGGGTATTTGATCTTACAAGACCTAAGCTCCCCGAGTTGACATGTCTTCCTTGATCATCCTTGTCCTTTACACTCAAGGCATGAGAGGGCTATTCATTATCTTGGTTAATTAAATTACCCATATTTCATAAGTTTTCAGTTATTAATCCAAACTCCCCACATTGTGATT
>VDFB02334568.1:130151-145303 GCA_007258455.2 Sequoia sempervirens | reverse complement strand
TATATAATGTAATGATAAGAAAATTATCATTAATAGTTTTTTAGTAAACACAATGATCAAATTTAGATCTCAAAAATTTCCCAAATTCAACACAAAGGTGTCAAATTTACGATACCACCTCCTAGGAGATTTCTTAAGACCATACAAAAACTTTTTCAACTTGCATACCAGACTTCCGTTACATTTAAACACACACTATTTAGGTTGTGACATATAGATTTCTTCCTCCAAGTCACCATGAAGGAAAGCTATTTTCACATCCATCTGATCCAAATCATATGCTACTACTAATGATAACAAGAACTGAATATATGTCAACTTTGCAATAGGAGAGAATATCTCACCATAATATATTCCATCCACTTGTGAATAAACCTTTGCAACCAACCTTGCTTTATGCTTCTCAACTCTGTTATCAGGACTGACTTTCTTCTTGAACACCCATTTGCAACCAATGGGTTTGTATCCTTCAAGCAAGGGAATCAAATCCCATGCATTATTTCTCTTCAATAAAACCATCTCCTCATCCATGGCTTTTGAATCTAGGAATCTGCATCACTCATACCCATAGCCTCTTGCATATCCCTTGGCTCACAAGAATTATCAATCAAAGGATAAAAATAATTTGAATCCAACAATGAATAATAAAACCATTCAAGTGAATAACCAAAGGTCTATCAAGTTGTCATCTATCTCTCGTAGACCTCCTTCATTGCTAAGGTTGAGGTTCTTCTTCTTCTTGAGAAATTCTAAAGCTTCTCAAGCTCTCCTCATCATTAGGTCCATTCTAGGCTTCAGGTTCAACTTTCTTAGGGTCAAGAGGAAACTGAAGCACATCTTTTATATTTCTTTTGTAGGTTGCAAAACATTGGAAGAAGGTTTCATTGCTCTAAAACATTTCGACTGTAGAGAACCTTTTCAACCAGTGGATCCCAAAGCTTGTACCCTTTCACACCAATACCATAACTGATGAAGATACATTTAATAGCCTTATTTTCCAACTTTGACCTTTTCTCCCTTGGCATATGAGCATATGCCTCGCAACCAAACATACAAAGATGTATCAATGATGGATTCTTTACCGACCACACCTCCATAGATGTCTATTCAACAAGAGCTGATGTAGGCGATTTATTAACCGATAGCATGCAATGGCCCAACAACTTCAGCCCAAAATTTTTGTTCAAGGCTAGCACCACTCAACATACTCTTAGCCCTCTCCATCAATGTCCTATTCATCCTCTTCGTAACTCCATTATGTTGAGGGGTATATGGAGTTGTTTTATTCCTTCCAATCCCATGTTCTTTATAGAATTTAAATTTATGGAACAAAACTCACTACCATTGTCAATCCTCAAACACTTAATCTTCCTACCAATCTAATTTTCTACTAGGCCCTTAAACTCCAAGTAAACCAAATGAAGACTTCAGATTTACTTCTGAAAAAATAAACAAATGTCCTATTGTAATCATCTATAAATGAAATAAAATACATAGATTTGGATAATAAAGGAACATTTATAGGACCAAAAACATCAAAATGCACATGTCCAAAACCGTAGAATATTTGTGAGAACTTTGATAAAAATGAACACAATTTTATTTTCCATAGACACAGTATTCACAAAAATCAAACTCAAGATTACAATCATCAAGCCCCTGAACAAGGCATTTATTTTTCAAGGTTCTGAAACCCTTTTCACCAATGTGACCAAGTCTTTGGTGCCAAAGCATAATCTTCTCAATAGTTAGCTTCATCTCCAAATAATTAACACCTTTAGAACTACTCAAAAAGCACGACCATCAGAAGTAGATGCAACTTTCTTCTTTGTTGTTGGTTCCAATGGTGAGGATAGTGACTTAGAATTTCTTTTCTTCATCTCCACAAAAGAACTATTTCAACAAATCATGCATGCATCTAGCTAAAATAGAGTGCCTATCTAAACACCCTTAGCAAGTACCATATCTCCTCTTGTCATCTTACATTCTCCATTTGAGAAGACAACCTACACACCCACATCATTCAACTTACTTACAAAAAGAAGGTTCCATGCCAAACTAGGGAAATGCAGGACACCATTGATCCCCTTTACTCTACCATCTAGGAATCTTATCTTCACTCTTCTATGACCAACAATCTTCAAGTGAGAATCATCACCTAGGTACACCTTCCCACCATCATAACTTTCATACTTAAAAACCAATCTCAACCCAAAGTCATGTGGAAAGAAGCACCCAAGTCTATCAACCACACATCTTTGCTATGTATGCATTACCAAAGTAGTGAAAAAAGCATTTGCATCGTCTTGAGAGGATTTATCAAAGTCAAAATCGAAGAATGCCTTCTTTTTCTCCTCCTTACAATCTTTGTGGAAATGACCAGATTTTCCACAATCCAATATTTCAGCTTGGTCTTACTAGGAGACAAGAGATGTGCCATGAGATTTGGGTTCAACTTTTCATGCTTCATGTTATTATTTTTGCCCTTTTCTTTTGTTCTTCCTTGAACTGATAGAGCCTCCTTAGCAATTTCAAAAGATTTTCTTTGCATCTCTTCAGCTAGTAATGACACAACCACATCATCCATCTTAAAGGTGGTAGTTGTACTTCCAATGGCCATGAAAAGGTGGTCCCAAGAATTTGACAATGAGCACAACAAATTCATGCAATGATCCTCCTCCTCCATTTTCACACCAACAAAGTTCAAGTGGGAAACAAGCATGTTGAATGCATTCAGGTGATTTGTGACAAATCCTCCTTACGAGCTATTTGTAAAGACTACATATTCTTCATAGGAAAATCTTATTTACTAGGGATTTAACCTGATAAATTTGAGCAAGTTTCTTCCAAATAAGTGCAATGGTCTTCTCTTCATGAACGTTTAGGAGTATTGAATTAGCTAAACGAAGTCTTATCATACCCTTAGCCTTCTAATCCATCATATCCCAATCTTCTTGTTTCATGCCCATTGGCATAGTTTTAGAAACAACTGTCTATAAATCACAATCTATAAGCATGTCTTCCATCTTAAGCTTCCACACCTTAAATTTTCCTCCATTAAATTTTTATATCTCAACTCTACCAGATGTGCTCACCATCTCCTTCTTACAACAAGGTTGACAAATTTTTTTTGCAATAGGCTCCCACTTAAATAAAATCAGTACAAAAAACCCTTTAACCCACAATAGGAAACAGAGGTGGTCAAGCCCTAATACCAACTAAAAGGAGCCCAGGTATGCATAAAATATTCCAATGTACTAATCTATTTAGAGGAGAGAATGTGTAAATTTCTACAGTTTCAAACCCTTATTCAATTACACTAAAGAAGATGTACATAATAGGTAAATATAAACAACATTAGAGATACAATAAAAACACATAACACCAAATATATGTGGGGAAAACCCTTTTAGGAGAAAACTCCACACTCCAAAAGCTTGAACAATGTATTATCTGTAAATAAATAGTTACAATACACTTGCAGTGCAAGCCTCTACAAGAGTTTGTCTTTGTTACAATTTTGGAGCTAATCCAATAGCATAATGGTATGCCAACAATACAACAACCTCTAACTCCAAAATACAATTACTCAATATATATGAGCTTACAATGCACTAATTAGACATTTATAAACTCAAATGACAAAGGTTGAAGATGCAACATAGAAATTGCCAAAATCACTAAACATGCATATCGGTAAGTTTCCAATTGTCACCACATGTAATATTGTAACTACCAATTGTCATTAAACCCACACATGCAAAACTTGCACCTGCCAAAAAATAACTGCACCTCCAAAACTCACATTCCATAAAAAATATGAAAATAGAAAATGCCTTTGAACATGCACAACTCCACCTGTAACTAACAACTTCCAAATTAACCCCTTGTAAATAGAAACTGCAAGTTGTAACTCATAAGACAACATGGGATAATTATCAACAAATGTAAATAATTAACTAATCAATGCTAAGAAAAATTAAAGGTTGAGACACCTTCATTTTCCTAACAATAATGCCTAGTCTCCTTCATTTGTTCAATCATCTCTATGCAAGTTACCACCAAAAAATTATTTCTTCCATACTACCAGACCTATTTACCATACCATCAAACCTATTTAAGGTTTTTGAGACTACTTCAATGTTCCTTAGGTATTCCATCTTTGACATTTCATTGATGGATCATTTAAATACTATAATAATTTTTTCTAATTCTTGCAATGCTTCCTCTCATAGGTTACAATCCTTCTAATAGTTCCTCAAAATATCTATGGTGTTTGGAAACTCTATTAAGTTTGGTTATGAATAAATTTATGACAATATTTATCACTATTTGATAAAGATTTGGTGATTCAATTGATCTTTTAAATGGTAACATAAATTTGGTAAGGTGTAGAGTGCATACCACATAACATAGGTAGATCTTGGAGAAATTTGAAGGTGTGGATGAGGTGTGAAAGAGTCCCTATAACCTTTCTAACCTCCATGTAACATGTCTTGCAATGTGGATGAAGTGTAAATGGACTTATGAAAAACCTCCAATGCCATTGCAATGTGGTAAATCTCCCTTTTAATCTTTGCAATGTGCCCTATTCTTCATGCATGCAATAAGGAAGCAAACTAGTTCCCACACCAAACATAGGGGGTGACTCCTTCAAAGCCAAGCACACAAACCCTAAAACTCTCAAAAAGAAAACTCTTAACCTTTTCCTTCTTCTTTTGGTGTGAAAGTTAACAAGAATTGCAAGTTTATTTTTTCCTTTTGTTTATAAACCAAGACTTAGGACTTAACATTGTAGGTCTAGGACCCTAAGGACATAAAATAAAAATGATGACCTTGGAAAAATTTAGACCATGGTGAGAAGACAATATTAATAGGAACATGTACCACATAATCAACAAATTCAGCTGGAAAATAAACCATCTTCAAAAACAAAGGAGTGGTAAGAAGCTTCAAAAGATGAAGATGAGGATGCAAAAAATATACAAGAAAACATGGAGATGCTACAACTGACTTTAAAGAGATTTAAACAAGAAAATCCTCTTGAAAGGCATGATCCTAGTTTATATATTGCCTTGATTTCTAATGATGGGGAACCTAGTTGTTATTGGGAAGCAAGGGATGATGTTGAAGGTACTAAATGGAAAATGATAATTCAAGAAGAAATGGATGCTTTGAAGAATAATAAAATATGAGACACGTTAGAACTCCCAAAGGGAAAAAAAATATTGGCTACAAGTGGGTCTACAAATTGAAGAATTGTTTTGATGAGAAAGTTGAAAGGTATGACTCACAAAGTTGGTAGAAAAAGGATATTTTCAAAAGGAAGGTATTGAATTCCATTTTTTTACTAGTTGTTAAACTTGTTTCTATTTGAGTAGTATTAGCACTAGTTGCTTTACTTGATCTTGAGTTAGAACAACTAGATGTTAAAATAACATTTTTACATCGAGATTCAAAGGAAGAAATATTTATGGAACACCCAAAATAATTTATTCATCACAAAAGAAGATTTATTTTCAAACTCAGAAAGTTATAAAAAATAGCATTGATGTTGTGTAGGATTCACTCACCAATATCTAGAAAATATTATCCTCAATATGCTGATTGGACCTCATAATCAAAATGGATGTAGAGTTCCTTACATGTCAATCTAGAGTGGCTTAGGGTCAATTTTGAGTAGCACAAATATATTATTTGATACTTGAATATGAATTGGTAGACAATAATCTTGTACAAACTAATTTCTATAACTTTTAATATTTGAGTGTGTAATGATGATGTTATTTAAAAATACCTTTGGTGAAGTCATTGGATTTATAGAGTTAAGTTATTGTAGGTTAGTTGCCTTGATTGACCAACTTCATGATCATGGGAATATATTTGAAGACAACATTCTTAAGCATGCATATGTCCTAGATGCATATTCTAATTTTTATGTATATGTGTTTTTTTTTGAGCTTGAAAATATATTTTTCTTAAATGATTTTCTCCTTGATAGGCCATTTGATTTTCATATAAAATTAAGTGCACATTGAATGCTTTTAAACATAAAAACATAAAATGTCACACAAATGTGTACTAAGTCGATGTTGGGAATAAACGTCTCAACCTTGTATTTCTAATATTCACTTGTTTAATACTTTGTTCTCATGTCCCCTTTGTCAGATTAAAATAATTTATAATATTATTTAAGTTGGGCTCGATAATCTCAAATTCTAAGGGCAACTAATATATTATTATACTAATAAAAAGTTAAATACTTGGAGGGAAATTTAAGACCCAAGTGTCCAATTTGAAAAATGTATATCAAGGAGGCACCTGTTTTCATTTGAGGATCATATAAGTCATCCTTTGTATATTTTCAGATTTGAGCAATTTGTTTAATCTAGGTCATCCAAGGACAAAAATCCTTGGGTTTTTTTGGGTTTGAGAGGAGAAAAACTGTTTTTGAGTTCCACATTTGGGATCAAGGATGAAAACCCTTGTTTCCAACCTTGGGAAATTCCATCCGAGGATCACAATTGTGTTGATTTATGGAGGAATTGTAGTTTGCTATGATATTGCTACAATATTGATATACTGTATGTTGCTACTTTTTGGAGATTTTATATGAGGTTCTAGTGATAGTGTAATTTATTTGTGGAATCAAACATTTGGAGGATCGTTGTTGACTAATGTTGTTTTTGTTGTTCATTTTGAGCACCATTAATGGTTCATGTTGGATTTGTTAGCCATACTAGTCTCCTATTCCATTTGAGCCTTATTATCAACCGCACAACAATGGAGGAGGGTTATTTGAGAATACATGGAGATTGCAACAATTGCGTGGAATTAAATATGTTATTCTTTGATACTAAGGTTTGTTATTATTTTAATATAGTGATCAGACAATCACATCCCTTTACATCATCACTAGTTACATTATAGGGCTTCTATTTACCAATTTGAATTGAAAGAGGTTTGAGTGGGTATTATAGTTGATTTGAAGAATACGTATATTGACTATATTTTTGAGTAGATTTAAAAAAATAAAACAATAAATTTTTTAGATTGATATTTCATTGTGATTTGTATTCCTAAAATTCAACTTATTTTGGACAATAAACTTAGTTTGGATTTCTCCAAGTGAAAATTTTGAATTTGGGGTGAATCACGAGTCCTTTGGGATCAAACTTGAGTGCCATGAGATTGACTAAGGAATTCAAAATCCTAAGATAAAAAATAGGTGCATAACGACATGATATTTTCACAATCCATGACATAAATTATAAACCTCTTCATAGACAATCATGTATAGCTTTTTTGCATCATGATGATAAAAAAACTTTACACAATTGTATATTGTATATTAGAAAATTAACAAATTAATAGGTACATATAAAATTTGATTGATAATATAACAGATCTCCAAAAATAAAATTGAATAGAATTCAATTAATGATATAATATATAAAAGAAAGTAAATTAAAATTGATAAAGGTCAACAAATGAACCAAACTTAAAAAAATATTATTTATTTGAATCCAAGCAAACAAATTTCACATACAATATTGCACCTTACTTCAGTGTGGAGTACGGATAATATTGAGTGCTATTAGATTTCCACAATCCATAAGAACACCAACTTTGTTATTTCTGGATTCAATTGTATATAGGGGAGAAGACCCAGTAGCCGCTAGGGCTAACTTCGCGCAACCGTAGAATTCAAACCGTATGTTGAATCGGAAAAAAAATTTATGGGTTTTTTTCGCACATGAGTTAAGTGCTTATAACTAAGGTTTCAGCTTCTGGGCAATTCGATTGAATGTGGGAGCATTGGATATGCGCGCGGAGGTAAAAAAGTCACCTTTTAGAGGGCTGTCCCAGTAGCCGCTCGCTCTAATTTCAATCAATTAGAGCTGTTTTAGCACTTAAATCCCACTTAAATCAGTCATTTTAGCACTTAATGAGCGGCTATTGGTGTTTTTGTAATTAGTTATTCAATAACATAAAGTTTTTTAGTGGATCAGAGTTAAAAAAAATTTGGGGGGTGGAGTGAACCTAGAGATGGCGGTTATTCAATAGGTGGTAGCTACTGGCTCTTCTCCCCTAGCTACTTACCTATACACAATCCAATCCAGAAATAACAAAATTGATGAACAGCATTCTCGAAATAAGTGAAAAATAATTTTACATACAAGAACAATGTGTAACGAATCTCAAAGTCGTGAGTAAACTTGAAAGGACCCACGGACTGCCCACACCCGTGACCCCGCCACTCCTACACCAAATCTGGGCGGATCCCAAAAATTCAAACTGTAAAATTTGGAAGCGGTTTTGAAATTTAAGTCTTGGTTTCTCCCTCCATCATTTTAACTCCATTTTCACGCTTCTCCCTCCTCCTTTGAAATCTCAAATTCTCAAAACCCACCCCGCCAATGTCATTCAATCTCTGCACCGCGCTTACAAATACGTCTCACACTGCCCACCTATTCCTATTCCGCGCATCTCTGCAAGTCTTTCCCCATTTGTTCTTCGAACGCATTGAAGAATAGGAATGGAGTTGCAGGCGGATCTGCTTCTTCCACCAAGGTCTCGGCATGTGGCTATTTCTCTGGAACAACACCAAAACAAGGAGAACTCTCCTCCATTTTTAGCAGGCAGATCGCCAACACCATTTCCTGCCCTACATCTTTTGAAGAGGCAGCCTCTGCAAGAAATAACCCACCTATTTGCTACCAATGCCAATACCCAGTTTATCTATAATGTAAGTTTTCTCTATATTTTGGTTGCCTTGGTGTCATTTTCAGGGCTATGTTGTTTGAATCTTTTGGCTGATAAATCTTCTGTCTCTTTTTTCAGGGAAGAAGAATGTCCTCTATAGTGGAGATGAGGGGTCTGGTAGATCAGACATCAGGTGTTAGAGATAAGAAGAGAAAATCCACAAATCTGTCACATGACAGCAATATTAGTAGTTCTAATCTGAAGAGACCATTGCTTAGAAGAGGCTTCAGATGAAACGCTGAGTGGTAGCAGGCGTTCACAAAATTTGTGCTTCTTTATTGTAATCAGCAGTTCTGGATAAGCTCTAGTCTCAAATCAGCTTTGGAGACAAATTACAATAAAATACCCCTAAAAGTACCAACTACTGTGGTATCGAATGAAAAATGGGTATAAAGGAATACGAGGCCGGAATCATGCCCTCTTTCGCTATTTACTAATGTTCAGCATTATGAATAAAAAGTCTCATTTTTCCGTATCGCAGCCGGAGTCATTAATTTTTGCCTTCTGTTTTCCTATCTGTATCACGAGCTCCATTGTGATCTATCATGCATTTTCTAGGATATTGAATGTCTGGTATCATTTAATGGATCTATTTTTAATCATAGGCCGCCATACAGATTTATATCGCAGATAAATGAAAAAGTTGATCGCTAAATTGGTGCAAATATCCTGTTAGCCATAGCTCTGCGGAAAAGCATCTGGGGTTCTCTTATTCGTTAACCCAGAAAACAATTGAATTGAATTGTCAATTTGTTGCTTTAAAAGTTTCGTATTAAAACAAAATTGTTCCATCTCAGATTTTCCAACATATTTTTGCATTGAGCCTTCAAAACTCGAAAGAATTCTTAAGGACTTACCGAATGCTTACATCTTGTCAACAGTCCATCCTTCGTTGCTGTGTTTTCATATATTTTTAGTGGGCAATTTTGGAATTGAAACAGTGAATTGAATTAGTTCATGCGATGACCATTTTTTTGAGTTAAAAAATTAAATAATCCATAGTTGTTTTTTATAATAATTTATAATTAATATAAAATAGTTATTTATAATTACATGACTATAATAAGTTGTTCATACATGAAGGGAGATATAGGAGTTGACTCTTTAAATAATAGCAAAATTCATAGATATAAATTGTAAAAGTTTTGAATGAAATTGTTTTATATAGTAAATTAAATATAAACTAGATCTTTTGTTCTTTTGGGTTTATAAGGGTCTCCCTCATTTTAATTGGACTTTATCAATAAAAGGTAGGTTTATAGTGGTTGTTAACTAGAATTGGAAATTTAATAGGTTGTAATGTTGTTGAATGAAGCAATGGTAGTGCTAAGTGTTTTAGTTGAACACTTGATCTAGATAGAGGTAATTAAGGATTGTAATTGATTTCTTTATATTAAAAAATAAAAAAAAATGAATGTGATTAAACCTTTTTATCTTAGGATTTTATCACCATTTTGTATTGAGATTTTTCATTTTTGAATTAAACTTTTTTATGAATTTTTTTCCAATTGGCAAAATCTTTGAGCTTGAGATCCTTAAAGGGTTGGTCACAAATTGTAGAGAATGTTGAAGGATGCACTAGAGACAAAGAAAAACAATTCTTCAAGAAGTATTTAGGGATACATCATTGGTATCTTATTATTTTCTATATAGAGTGTTTTCTTTTAAAATCTTATTATAAAGATTAGAATGTGCTTCATTTAGTGTTTTATTATTAAAAATATTCTAATTATAATATTTAATTATTTAATATATAATATATTTTTCATAGTTTAAATAATATATTATATTAATGATAATATATTTAATATTCTATAATAATGATAATTCTTATATAGTAAAAAAATATTATTTAAATTATTATTATTATTATTTTGATACGCAAGGTAGTTTTTATTGATTTTAAAGAAATATACAAGCATCTGCTAAGCAGGACACGCAACCGAACAAAAAACATTCCCAGCAGTGACACGATATCATCATTTCAACATTACAACCCCATTGCAAGCATCAGAAAACTAGTGGCTATAAGCATTGATACAAAATATTTGAGTCAGAGGTCGAGCCTCATCCAACTTAAGACAAAATTTACTAACTACTAATGCAAAAGTCCACTTGAATTTGACAAGCTAATAACAATAAAACTTGAAAAAACTTCAACCACAGAGGCCAAGCCTCACATAAAACCATTTATTTCTGCAAACCTTATGAAACCTTCCAACCAGTCCAGCCCTTCCTCTGGCACCAGCTTCAACTTTCTCTTCAGGAAATCCACAGCCACATCTGCTATCTTTCTGTGCCTCGACAATGCTGGCCCTTTGATGTCTAAGACGAAAGGATAAACTTTAACAACACCATCCGTTTCCCATAGGAGAGCCAAGTCTGCAGGGCACGAAATACCTTTGCCTATGAAGGCCGCCTTCAATGTTTTCTCTAGACCTCCAAGCAAGTCATCACGAAACAGACGCACCATCATCTCCTTAGCCTCCGCCTTCGGGGTCTCCAAGTCCAAAAGCACTGCGAGAAATCGAGAGGAAATATGAGCGTTGTCTCTGGAAAATTCCTTTTTTTCCAAGTGTTCTTTGCCTAGGACCATTTTGACAGCAACTATTGACACTGGATCATCCTCGAGCAGGATTCTCTTTAATCTCTGGTTCGTAACTTCCTGAAAGGCAATCTGCCTCTCCGTGGCCACTAGAGAGACTGGTGTGTCGACACCAAAGCTTTCCAATCCTTCCGCTGAAATATGGATGATGAATTTCGACTTCGTCGTCCTCGCCATTTGCAAAGCTTTGACAATCATTCCCTGCAAAGAAACAAAAGACAATACCAAATTTCAAAGACATAACTTTAAAAATGATTTCATCAGATCCTTTAATAAACCCGTGAGAAGTTTAGTCGGGCCTCCGCACACGAAACAGAGTAATGGTGGAGCGATCATATCGTCCTTGTCATGAAGATTTTCTACGGCCTCTGTCCTTCTGACTCCATACCATTATCACTTCGAATGAAGTGAGTTGCCACCCGACCCTTCAACTTTCATTTCTATGATTGTCATACCCTTCGTGTCACGCAGGCGGCGCTTTGAATAATGTGCCATACATTCCCCCTGTCATGCACCAAAGTCTCCGCAATTTTCAAGAGCGAAAAACTTAAAATAGTCCCAGCACCTCCCTTCGGCAATTTGAAAAGACTTGAAATGACATGGCAATGCCACATTGGTGATCACCATATCCGACCCAACAACCACCTCATGTCCACCCTAGATTCCGAGTGACCAAATGAGGGGCGGCGGGGAGCCCACCCTACCGCCCACTGGAAGTTACTCTAAATGGCATTCTTTAAAACCGGGTCCAGTTACTCCCAAATTAGATAGAAGGTCTGCTTCCTTGTTTCCTTCCCTTAAAGTATGATTTATCATTACTTGCTCAAAACTGCTTAGCTACTCTATTGCCAACTCCAAATACACTCCTTGTTTCCAATTGTGAATCTGTCTTGTCCTTAGAGCATTAATGACTAATGTTGAATCACCTTCGATAATCAAATTTTTGATTTCTAATTCTTTGCCGAGTTTTAGTCCAAGCAGAAGAGCTTGGAATTCAGCTGCATTATTCGTTCCATTTGCTAGAGGCTGAGCTAATTTCCCCAGAACCGAGCCTGTGTTGGTTCTAATTATGCATCCTGCACCGGACGAACCCGGGTTCCCTTTTGAAGCTCCATCAAAATTTAATTTGGCCCACCCCAGCTCAGGAGGGAGCCACTGTGTCTTTTTGCGTTGTTCCGCAGTGGCTGCAATTCCTGAGCAGGCCAAAGGAGGGGATTTGATTCCAAACCATTGCTTCATAATCCAGTCATCCCATTTGGTGAAATTGGACTTCTTTTGTTTCTCCATCAGCTGTGAAATAAAAAGTTCTACAATGCTTGCCTCTACCTTGCACTGTAACCTTGGAATCAACATCTCTTTATCTTGAAATAGACGTCTATTTCTCTCCTTCTAGACTTCCCAGATTAGTATTGAGGGACTAATTTTCCATAGATCTCCAAAGATGGAGCTATGCTCGCTGCTTGGCCAAGAATTTAGGCATTCTAGCAAAGTGTTAGGGAATACAGTTATCCACTTCAGTTTTGTGCACAACCAACACCACATTTGATATGTGAATTTGCAGTTCATAAGTAAGTGGTTCACAGTTTCCTCAGCTTCTTGACACAAGGGGCATCTGGTTGGACCATGATAACCCAATTTAGTAAACCTATCTCCTGTAAGAATTCTACCTTGAGCCGCCGCCCATGTAAAAATCCCATCTTTCGGTAAGCAAACCTTGTTCCAACACAAATTTTGAGGCAACTTTGAATTTGTTTCATGTGAAGTTAACATGTTATATCCTATTTTGGCCGAATAAGCCCCGTTCGGTGCAGTGTCCCACCGTATTCTATCTTCCCCCTTTCTAGCCCAGATCCTTCGAGTAGCCATTTCTCTCTCAAAAATATCCATTTCTTGATCTCCCAAATTCAAGCATCTTACCGATTTCCACTTTATATAACCACTCTCTGTACATTCCGCAAAATCTATGTAATCCCCAACTTTCAAGCCCCAGATTTGCTTAGTCTTCTCCTTTATACTAGAAAGTTTTGGGATGTTAGCTAATCCTGGGTGTCCTTCCCACGAATCTTCCCAGAACAAAGCCTCCTTTCTGTCCTTCACCTCCCATGTAATGTAATCTGTTATTAGTTCTCTAAATTTTTTGATGAAGTTCCAAATTTGGGACCCAGATGGAAGTGTTTTTACGGAAAGAAAGTAATACGGATCTGGTTCCAAGTATTTCGCTCTGATGATCTTAACCCATTTAAGATCTGACTGAGTCTGAATAGTCCAAGCAAGTTTTTCCCCCAAAGCCTTATTTTTCCTTAGAACATGTCGCAACCCAGTCCCATCATTCTCCCTCTTCTCACAAACCTTTTGCCAATTTATGAGGGGAATTTTCTTTTGTTCTGAACTTCCTTTCCAGAAGAAGTCCTTCATGACCTTATTTAGATCTTTGCTCACTCCACTAGATAACTGAAGATAAGACATCATATATATTGGGAGGGCTGAGATTACTAATTTCAACAAAGTTAATCTCCTTGCCCAAGAGAGCCATCTGTTTTTCCATGAAGATATTCGATCCTTACATCTACTCACCATTGAGCTCCATGCACTGTTACTTTTGATACCTTTGTCCAATGAGAGTCCTAAAAATTTGCATAGCAATTGCCCCATTTTGAAGCCTAGAATTCTCAAAATTTGAACCTCACTAGGGCAGTTTGCGTTGAAGAAAAATATCTCTGATTTGGCCTTACTTACTTCTTGTCCTGAAGCCCTAGAATAATCTTCAAGCATTTTTTTATATCTTTGGGCCTCCTTTGCCGTTGCTTCACCAAACAACATAGTATCATCTGCAAATTGCTGATGTGTGATGTTGGGTAAACTGCTAGTAACTTGCAAACCTTGAATCCACCCAGACCACCTTGCATTTTCAATCGATCTCCCCAATGCTTCGACCATTATTATGAACAGGAACGGGATAAAGGATCCCCCTGTCTCAGCCCTCTTGAGGCTGTGAAGTAACCCTTCGGAGAACCATTTACCAATACTGTAGCGCTCAGAAAATTAAGAGTGTTTTCAATTCGTTCAAATCAGTATTCAGTATAAAAGGATTTCCAAGAAATCAACATTGTTCATAAAACTTCCAAAATGAGCTCAATAAAAGAGAATTTAAATGGCATTTCATGTATAATAATAATATCAATGTAATGTATCAAGATTATACAAAGCATAAGTATTTCAATGACTTTTCTCATATACTTATATTCAACCATACTTGGAAGAAATCAACAATTCCAATAGAAACATCTTTTCTATGCTAAGTCATAAAACTTTAATTCCTCAAATCAATGTTACATTATATACTTTCAAATCATACTTCTATTTCAAAGTTTCAACAAAGAATGTCAAATACATATACATTTACAATGGGGCTTCACAAGCCAATCCTGAATAATACACAAGTATATCAATAGCAAATAAAACTCGGAACCACCAACCACCGTGACACCATTGGTCTGCTTGCGAGCTGGGGCCAAGAGTGTGATTCAGGTGCCTTTTCCGCCCAACCATGAAGTACATGACTTCCCCGGGTTCCTTCCTAACTCAAAGGAATCCCCAGCCCTGCATAAAGGAGCCTAGCAACCCAAAATAGTAAAAATAGGAGGGAACTCTCGATGCATGCCTGGTGCCTATATGCACTTCTAACATGAGAAAAACACATTTCTTGCAACAGGAGGTGGCAGATACTCAAATACATATATGTTTCTAGGCTTTTAAAACAAACCCATCTATTTCAATGGTA
>VDFB02334568.1:113919-130051 GCA_007258455.2 Sequoia sempervirens | reverse complement strand
CCATGACCGTTGCAGAGCTTCATTCTATTTTATTATTTAAATTATTTTTAATAATTATTTATTTGGTTGGTAAGTTGTGGATGTGGGGCCCACACCCATATAAATAAAATTATAATAAAAATAGTGATTTGCATCAACCCTTTAACAAGGACACATCAAAATCATACAATTATTCAAAACATTTTACTTTCTTTGATGATATGAGCGTCCAATGGTGCTTGGGTTTTGAAGGGGAGTCTTCTTCCTCTTAACTTCTGTCCATTCTTGTTCTATGTGAGAGGATCATTGTATTTTGATTGTTTATTTCCCCTATGTCCTTTGGACCAGTAGCGTCTATAGACATAGGAGATACTAAGGAGTCTTTAGAAAGAATAATAGCCTTAGAGTTAGCATTCTTTGTAATGATTGATGAGGCCTATGAGATATCACCTTTTTATATTATCCTCATGTAAAGCTCTTGTAGACGGGTCTCGCAAGTCTAAAGAGGGGGGATTTGATTTAGCTCAATGACCTCTAAAGGAGCATGAGAAGTAGCCAAAGCATTTTGGGCTTCTCGTGCAATGACATAATGGTGTGAATTCACCCCAATCCACCAAGTGCCAAGCCTTACACTTGAGGCTTGAACAACCCACACATGAGCCAATTTTTCACATTTTGAAGTAGTGTAATGTTGAGAAACATTTCTTGCACCTAAAAGGAATTTTTTCATAATCTACTGGTTTCTGCCATCTTTTGTTGCCCACCTTTAGAGATATCTCAATAGGAAGACCTTTGGAGAGATCCATTTCAACACATAAACATGCACAATTTGAGCTAGCATAGTTAATTGTTTCTTTAGAGGTGCAATAATACTTTCCTAATCCATTGCCAATGACCCACAAGCTCTCTAATTCCCAAAATTGTAGGGGGAGATATGGTGGGCACACCCAAAGATATTCAGTAGAGAAAGTTTCTGATCGAGGGTCAAGGGATGGGAACCAAGGTTTTAGGCATAAAAAATTTCCATTGAGGAACCAGGGCCATTTTCCAACACCTTCACCCTGTATTCTAGAGAGTTGAACTCCAAGATGAAAAATCCCCTAGTACAGGGGTAAATGCATACTTCTTCCTCCATGTTGTCTTCTAATTTTTATAGATCCAATCATGGAGATCACACAATTTTGGCCATGTCTTTGTGAATTTATAAATGAGGGCATGTTCCTTCAAAAAAATCCTCCCTATTGCAGATAACCCCTTCCAAACAAATCTCTGAAATCGATTTAGACCGTTGAAATGGAAGGGAACTTCTTTGATTGATAGTCACACTAGGAGAGGATGGAGAGGAAGAAATGGTTTTCAAAAAGAGATTGGGTGGCCAAACTATCTTTCCCTCATGGAGAGACTCTCAAGCGCTATCCTCCAACCTAGTGCCTAAAAGGGGCCATTCATCACAAGAAGAAGACAGTTTGTCGAAGGGGCCTTTTCTGACCATTTCCGTAAGCCCTCGTCATCAGTTTCCTTGACACCATTAGCTAATGCATCCTTGTAATTGCACAGGTCCTCTTCTAATCGTGGCAGAGCATAATAACAAGAGCATTGTTGGGTAGGGTTAGAGCAACGTGAAGGCAACACCAAAGTAGAGATATTATGATTTTATTCATTAATAATTAAAGTTATTTAAATTATATTTATTTAATATTAATAATATGCTTTTAGTTAAATAACATTAAGTAATTATAAAATATATTATATAATATTAAATATAATGTATATTATTTAATAATTATTAAATAGTTTCAAGTATACTTATATTTTTTTGATCAATAATAATTTATTTTATTAAATATTATAAAAAGAGTCATTACATCATCATCAAAAGATCACATCGAACCCCAACACTTGGCTTAGCAAATACAAAATTTTTCCACCATCCTTCTACGCTTAACATTTAGGCTATCATCATAGCTTCTGGATACAAATGTTTCATTTACACGACACCCTTTACAAAAAACTTACAGTAGGCTATTAACAACTACCAACAACCAATAGGGCTCAACAAAAAACATCACATTTACAAAAACATACAAAATTCACAAATATCGATCACCCCAGCCTAAAAAAAGAACCACATTTCTTCCATGCTTGATCCTCGAGCAACATTGTCATTTCAAACTTTGATTTCAGACCACCATTGCCGACTTCCCAAGATAGCACCATTTCGTTGCAAATTCAAAAAAATGAGCCCACCAAAAAACCAACAACCACCATGCCTTCTAACCACCGCCTCTACTTAACCTCCTTCATCGAGCTCTACCTCTCCTAACTGAGCACTTTTTCTTTGGAAATTGTTGTGGAATGTTTACTTCCATTTGAGATGTTGCAGCTTCCTACCACCAAAGTACTAGCTTCAAGTTTTCCCATGCCACCAGTATCTCTAGCTTGTAAGCATCCCTATCCGTTCTCCTTTGCCACCTCACGAAAGGGATTAACCCCTCTTCAGTAGCTTCATCCATATCTTCAATTCCATCTGAGACATCATAACCAACTCTTGACACAACCCATTCTATAAATAACTCCATTCCCACAAGCAAGTTCTCATCAAACAAAGAAAACATAACCCATTTAACCACTTTCACATCTTCATTTAGCTCTAGACCCCAAGCAAATATCATAGATGCTATGTTGACGTTCAGCCTTCCCCTATGCTTAGCTTCCATAAATTGCACTCCTAACGTCTCCAAAACCACCTCTACTACCTCATCATGTGAGCACTTTAGCAAGAATTTCAACCTAAAAGTTGTCACTGGGCCAAAAAATCCTTTTTGTTGTCTTTGCGTTGAAAAACCATACATAGCCTCCATCCTCGGGTAAATAGATACCACCGTCACTGACACAAAACTTCAACATAATTAATCCTACCATACCCCATTTCAACCTTTAAAAAACCCCTCATTTGTGCCACCTGCATCATCCTGCCACCCACTATCCCAGAACCAACGCAACATTTATTGCGTTCACCGCCAAAACACCCCAAGACTATTAACTCCAAATTCTTATGGGATTCTCCAAATCTCAAAAGGACGATACTAATCCTCCTCATCCTTTAAAAAGGACAGCCGGTCTGACAACATTTTGCCTTCCGTTGCCGAAAAGACCCATCATACTTTGGTTGAAATTATGAGAAATCAAACCGTTAGCTCGCCTTTTATCAACTCCCTCCTTATAAAATTAAACCTACACCATCTGACTAAAAAATAGCCAATAGAAATCCCCTCTCAAAGCTCCAATAAAAAATCCACCTTATGACACCTCATCCTCAAAAGACACATGCAAAAAATATTCCACCCTTAGATCCCCAACATTATTGAAATTGACTGCCCATTTAGATAAAATATCAGCTTCACAATTTCTAGCTCGACAAATATGACTCACCTTGAAATCATCAAAAAATACTAGCTCCTTTAAAATTGATTTGATGAAGATTTGTAAATGCCATGCCTTCGCCTCTCCATTTACAATGGCTTGAGTGATAATCATTGAATCCCCTTCTAAGTGAATCTTCCTAACACCCAATGTTCGAGCTAATCCAACAACCATTAAAGCTACCTTGGCTTCAACAACATTGTTTGTGCCATCTTCCAATTTTTTCGCTCCTAGGGCAACCATATTCCCAGAACTATCTCTCACAATTGCACCTGCTCCAAAGGGCCTCAAATTGCCTTTTGTTGCCCCATCAAATTTAACCTTGTGCCATCCTTCTATAGGTTTTTCCCAACTCACATCAACATGTCCCAACCTCTTCACTGAAAGATCCTCCACATCCTTTGTGAACCTAATCTTATTCCCCGACCAAGCTCTTTGCAACCTGCTATCATCCAAAGAGAAAGGAATCTGATGGAATTGTAGTTGAGAAGCAACCGATCCCACTACTTCTTCTAATGAATGATTTGTCCTACTTAGAAGCCACTTCATTGGTTGTCTCTTATCCAAAAAAATCCTTTTATTCCTCTCTTTCCAAATTTCCCAAATTACAATCGAGGGACTCACAATCCAAATGCTTGAAAGAAGGGATTTCCTCTGAGGGCTGGGCCAACTCTCAAATACCTCTTTCAATGAATTTTGCATCGAACTTTGCCATCCTAACTTTAGCCTTAAATTGTCCCAGCACCCTGCTGCAATTTCACATTGGATAAGCAAATGGTATATTGACTCCTCTGCAGCATCACACATTACACATTTTGTAGGTCTTGCAAATCCCAACCTCTTCCTCCATTCTCCTGAAAGAATTCTTCCCTTCACAACTAGCCATGCAAAGGTGCCTATTTTAGGTGAGCAATTTTTATTCCAACATAGTTTTTTGGCCCAAAAACACTCACCATCTATAGAATCTAGTAATTGGTAACCAATCTTAACTGAATAAGTCCCATTAACATAACCACACCAAACCACTCTATCCTCACTTTCTGTGAGAAACACTTGTCTGTTCTTAAAAACTTCATTCATCCTAGCTAATTGCTGATCTAAAAGCCCCTCATTTGATAACTCCTTCCAACCCCATTCCAGACCAAAAGGCCCCTATTTTAGTTCAAGATAATCTTGAACCTTATCCCCCCATCTTTGCTGAAAAATAATCCTAAGCTCTTGCAAACCATCCTCCTCTTGCAAAATTGGTAGACCATCCCACGAGTCATCCCAAATTTTTTCCTTAAGACCATTCCCAATTTGCCATGAAATATGATTGAGAATAACTAGTCTACACGAAACAATAAAGTTCCAGATAGCAGACCCTTTAGGTGGGTTGCAGATTGTTATAATTCTATGATCCTTTGCTAAATCCAAATACTTAGCCTTCAACACTTTCACCCATAATAAATCAGGGTTTGAATATATACTCCAAACCAACTTGGCTCCTAAAGCTTCATTCATGATCTTCCAATCTCTCAAACCAGCCCCACCTTTAGCTTTGGAATGACAGATCTTATCCCATGCTAATAAGGGAATTTTGTCCTATTCACTTGCCCCATTCCAGAAAAACTCACATTCGCTGCCCAATAGTCCTGATCACCTTCTTAGGAATCTTTAAGCACATCATAGAAAACACCGGTATAGTCGAGATGACTGATTTTAACATTAGGATTCTACCAGCAATAGTGAGCCATTTTCTCTTCCAGCCATCCATTCAATTAAGACAACTATCAACCAAGTATTTCCAAACACCCGCTTTATTAGCACCCCCAAAAGGAGGGATTCCTAGATATTTTCTTGGAAGAGCTCTTGAACACATCCCCAAAATTCTGCAAATTTCTAACTATTTTTGGATCCAGGAGTATTGAAAAATAAAATTTTAGATTTCCTCCAATTGATGCATTAACTAGAAGCTCTCCCATATTCATCTAGAGTCTCTTTCATTAACCAAGCTTCTTGGAAGGAGGCCTCCCCCATCAAGAAGGTGTCATCAACAAATTGCAGATGAGAAATGGGTTCTACACCTTTGGCAATTTTAATGCCTTTCCAAAGGCCATTCCTACGCTTCTTGGACACCAATCTACCCAAAGTCTCAGCTAGAATGGCGAAAAGAAAAGGTGATATAGGATCACCTTGTCTAATCCCTTTACTGGATTCAAAAAATCCTTGAGGGTTGCCATTCACCAAAACAAAAAAATGAGGTGTGCAAATGCAACTTTGAATCCATGCTACCTAATCCTTGCAAAAACCAAATTTCTCTAATACTTTCAAAAGAAAACCCCTATTGACCTCATCATAAGCCCTTTTGATTTCTAGCTTTACCATCATCTTCTCTGTTTTAGCCATTCAAATAGAATGGATAGCCTCATGAGCAAAAATGACACCTTCAAAAACATATCTGTTTGGGGAGAAGTCACTCTGTTCAACTGAGATCACTAAATCCAAAACCCTTTTCAACCTGTTTGCAATCACTTTAGAAATTATTTTATAGACCGTATTACACAAAGAGATTGGTCTATAATTCTAAAATGAGTTTACCACTGACCTTTTCGGGATTAGAGCAATGAAGGTGTTATTTAAGTCTTTAAGAATAAAACCACCTTTCTTCGATTCTTCCACCACCTCCTATAAATCTTGAGCAAAAATATCCCAAATTTTTTGAAAGAAACATGCAGGAAAACCATCCGGACCTGGATCCTTGTCTCCACCCAAGTTGAATAAGGCCTTTTTAACTTCTTTTAAAGAAACTTTCTTCATAAGCATGATATTTTGAGCCTCAGAAACCGAACGAGGGATAACATCTAAAATGCTAGAATTAGACAAATTTGCATCTGAATTTTCCTTAAACATCTCAGAGAAAAACCTAATAGCTTCTTTGTATATTTCCTTAGCATCAACCAAAACATTTCCATTCCAATCCTGAATCGAAAAAAATCTTATTGTTTGATCTACGCACTTTCACAAAATCATGAAAAAATTTGGTGTTTCTATCTCCCTCCTTAAACCAACTTTCATGAGATTTTTGTCTCCAAAAAAATTCCTCCCGAGCTAAAATCTCTGAATATTCTTTTTTTTAGACTCTTCTCCAAAACAAAATATTCTTCCATCATTCCCTTCTCAATCACTTTGGTACATAAAACCTTAAGCTCTCCCTCAAATCTTAACTTCTCAGCAAAAACATTCTTGAAGGACTCCATATTCCAATTCTTGATCCGCTCTTTAAGAAATTGGAGATTCTTAAAGAAAATGAAAGCTTTATTTCCATATCTTTCAGGAGCATTTCTCCACCAACCAGCAATCAGGTCCTTAAACCCTTCAACTCGAAACCACATTGCTTCGAACTTGAAAGGACAACGATCTAGAGTGGCTTCTTCTTGAATTCTCAATCCAATAGGATAATGGTTTGAACTAGTTATAGGAATGATCTCCACCTCACAATTCCAAGGCTGTGCAACCCAATCACCAACTAGAAAAGGACAATCCAACTTCTCAGTAATATTTAGAAAACGTCCTCTGCGGTTTGACCACGTGAAATCACCATTTTTGAAAGGCATTTCAATCAGGCCATTATTCAAAAAAAAATCACTGAAGTCCTGTTGGCTTTGACTAGCCCAACACACCCCCCCAATTTATTGGATGGCTTCAGGATAGCATTAAAATATCCACCTAGGATAAACATCCTCCCATCCCCAAGACTTAAAAAACCTGAAAGTTCCAGCCATATAGCATCTTTTTCTGGGCTGAGTTCGAGGGACCATAAATATTGAAAATAAAAAAGCTTACCCTAAGCTATTTTGATTCAACACTCAGCCATTGCCAACATCTTTCTTGTCTAACAATCTAAACATCAACTAAAGAATCATTCCAAAGGACCCCAAGGCCCCTTGAGGCACCAACTGCACCATTGAGTAAACATTTCCATCTACTAAAACATTTATAAAAAGACTCAAAATTAGGCTCCTTAATGTTGGTTTCCTGAAGTAGAGCCAAAGCCAACCTCGTTTGATCAAAACACCTCTTGATCAAACAAATTTTTTCAGGGGCATTGCAGCCCCTAATATTCCACGAAAGGATTTTCATGGCTACTGGAAAAAGGCATAGCCTTTTCCCAATCTCAATTTGCTCTGACTAGTCGCATTACCAACCATTTCAAGACACATCCTATTTGTTTTAGGACCATACCTTTTCTTCTCTCCAATCTTAGCCTTATTACTTAAATCAGAGGATTGTTCAATAGTTCTTTTTTCCACAATTCCTAAGCTATCCTGCATACCAAGCAAATCTTCACCACCATGCTCCTCATTCGAAGCCAAATCAAAATCTGAGTCTTCCATGGTGCCTCCACTATCTCTGACTCCTTTGAAGGCACTCTCAAGATTCCTAATGGGTGAGATGGGGATGTCTTTAAACACGATGTCCTCATTCTCCCCCGAAATGATCTCTTCCAAGAGTTTGGTTTCATCTTAAAAAATGAGCCTATTTTCACCTGAAGAAATGTGAACCAAATCTTCCCTAGGGTTTTCATCTCGGCCATGCAAGTGTCTACTATCACTCTCTTTATTGCTTGGAGAGTGTGATTTACCTTGAGGAGAAGATTCATATTTAGGCCCATCAGCCATTGTTTGAATAGTCTGTCCCTCATTTAAAGCCTCATCCATTCAGGGAGATTCAGAGTGCCCAACAAAAACACCAATACCAACACTTTGCAAATTCAAGACCTCTGAGAAACCACTTGAACCCCATGCCACCCTCACTTGCTTTGAAATTTTTCTAACATGAGAATCCATCCACAAGTTCAAATCACATTGAGTCCTCATGTGCGACATTTCCTCAAACTCATTATCAAAGAGAAAATTTATTTCCTCTTTCTGGCTACCATTCCAAACAACATTTTCCTCAGTTTGCAAACAAGGCAAGCCATTCACTTGCCTTCCATGGGATCCCCATTCTTGAGAGATCCACATTTCTTCCCATGTAGCAGATTTAGTTAAAGCCACTAGCTCCTCAGCAAGGAAATTCTGAGCTAACCCTTTTCCTTTTGTCACAATTGGGCAGTGCCCATCTAAATGTTCTTTCCCTAAACATTTTGCACAAGAAATCATTGCATCCTCAACCTCAATCTTTTGGCACCAAACACCTTCCCCTGTTTTTAGCTCTATCATTTCAGGCAGAGGGTGTATTATCTGCCTTAAAATGCAAATCCGAGTATACATGCTATAGTCAGTTTTTTCCACAGCTTCCTCCGACTTCACAAAAACACGTAGTTTCTTTCCAATGCTCTTGAGTGTTTCAAGATCCCAATATTCCTAAGGAAGATTCTTTAGCCTAATCCACATTGGCACTTCCTCAACCTTTGCATTGTGAGGATCAAAGTTTGGGCTCCAATCAAGAATGAAAAAACCCTTCCTTTCCAACATAAATGGACCGCTATTTATGATCCATTCCTTATCCCGGGCTGTTTGATAAACCACTAAATAGAAACCATTTTCCAAAGTTTTCAGATCACACTCTTTTCCCCAGTTTTTATCACACTAGGCCCTAATCTTAGTAAAAGCCAGCCATTTCCCACCCCATCTCATAAAAAAAGCACGGGCTTTAAGAAAAATTACAAAATCATTCCATTCTTTGTTTTCCAATAACATAGAAACCATAGTGGTGTGAAGAAAATTGGGCGTTACCTTGCTTTCCTCCGCTTTCTCACTCTGAGTTTTTGGTCGTCAAAATTTCCTTTCCAGATGATTGAAATCCACTTTTCCATTTGAAAACAATGATCTAAAACCCCCTTCAATTTTCCTCATCTGTCCAGCCTTTCAACTTTCATTTCCACTGCCTCCATTTCAGAATCCCTGGTTAGCCGGAGCTTGCCATGCCTGGGAAGGATCAATCCTTTTGACTTCTGACCGTTTCTTTCCCTTCTCCTATTGAAAGGCCATCGAGGTTGAGGTTTTACATCATAATGCAAACCCTAGTGCCTTCAAAAATTCTGCTTGTGTCGACGCTCGACCATTCCAACGGCTTCTTGATTTCAAGTATATTTATATTAATTGGGACAAGAGTTATGAAATAATATCCTTATGGTTAGCTAATAAGAATAGTACGAAGAATTATGTTAGATAAATTAAACTATATTTTTTACTAACAAAATTTATCATGATGTGAAACATAAATTGAAAAGGGAAAAAGAGTTGAGGGGCCACATGAGAACCAACTAAGTAAATGATTAGTGTGTGTTGTTTAAGCCCAATCCCAAAGTTTGGATGGTCAAATATGAAATTTATGATGTATGAAATGTTGTAAGGAATATGCTAATAAATGCCAAAAGAATTAAGACCAAAGAGGGGCACTAAAATTTGAAACCATACTTTTGGGTGCGATACCTCTTGTCATCTTGCAAATGGTTTTTCTAAAACTATTCATGGTTCCTAGCTTGAGTTTTCCCTATATATTGGTACTTGTACTTGGAGTATGACATTTGGTTATTTTAGTGTTTATGTAAGTACAATAACGTTTTTAAAATTTCTCCAGACTTGCATGCTGGTGATACTCTAGGTATAATAGACATAACCTCCTCATTGTATTGTAACTATGGTTGTTGTTGAATTATACATGCGGTGTTGTTTTTGGAGAGTGAAATTTTTCTGTTGAAAGGGTTTCCCTACATAAACCCTCATGTGTCAGTATGCTTATTTATGTTGTAATCTTTATTGTATGTGTTTCCTTTCATTGTAATTGTAAAGATCATAAAATTTGCACAATGCTCCTCTTATGTTAGTTGAGGAAGCATTTTTGCATACCTTGCTTCCTTTCAATTGGCTCCCAATGACTATTAGAAAAGTGTATGAACTTGAGAATTTCAAATTTGAAAATTTAAATTTGGGGTCAATTGAGTCCTTTAGGATCAAACTTGAGCACTATGAGATTGACCAAGGAATGCAAAAAATTAAGATAAAAAACAGGTGCATAAAGACATGATATTTTCACAATCCATGACATAAATTGTAAAGCTTTTCATGTATAAATTTTTTGCATCATGATGATAAAAAGCTATACACTCTTGCGTACTAGAAGATTTACAAATTAATAGGTCCGTATAAAATTGGGTTGATAATATGACGAATCTCTAGCATGACCATAAAAAGTTATGCATAATTGTGTACTAGAAGATTTACAAATTAATAAATGCATATAGAATTGAGCTGAGAATATGATGAATCTCTCAAAATGACTATAAATGAAATTGAATTAATAACTGAATATATGAGAATATGTTTTGGAAATATATATTAACAAATGTTATTGCGATTAATTTTTTGTGACGGTGAATTGCTGGTGGTGAATTTTCCTTGAAGTAAATTTGTCATAACGATGAATTTTCCCATAATAAATTATTAACGATAAATTTTCCAATGATAAATTGCTGACTTGAACCTAATTATATTAATTTATTCACAAAAACAAAATTCACAAGTACAATACTGCACCTTACATTAGTGTGCACTGTGCACTATGAATTGCATTCTCAAAATAAGTGAAAAATTACTTAAGACACCGTCAAATTTAACACATGAGAAGAACAATGTGAACGAATCTCAAAGTCTTAAAAGTAAACTTGAAAGGACCACAGACTTTCCACACCCGTGACTCCGCCACTCCTACGACAAATCTGGGCGGATCCCAAAAATTTGAACTGTAAAAATTTGGAACCGTTTTTGAAATTTAGCAAATTGTTTTCTCCCTCCATCATTTTAAATCCATTTTCACGCTTCTCCCTCCTTCCTTGAAATCTCAAATTTCTGAAAACCCACCCCGCCAATGTCAATCAATCTCTGCACCGCGCTTACAAATACGTCTCATACTTCACTCATTCCCATTCCGTGCATCTCTGGAATTTTTTCCCCACTTGTTCTTCAAACACATTGAAGAGTGGGAATGGAGTCGCAGGCGGATCTGCTTCTTCCACCAAGGTCTCGGCATGTGGTTATTTCTCTGGAACATCACCAAAACAAGGAGAACTCTCCTCCATTTTTAGCAGGCAGATCGCCAACCCCATTTCCTGCCCTACATTTTTTCAAGAGGCAGCCTCTGCAAGAAATCACCCACCTGTTTGCTACCAATGCCAATACCCAATCCATCTATAATGTAAGCTTTCTCTATATTTTACTTACCTTGGTGTCATTTTCTGGACTATGTTGTTTGAATCTTTTGGCTGATACACATTCTTTGTGTCTTTTTTCAGGGAAGAAGAATGTCCTCTGTAGTGGAGATGAGGGGTCTGGTAGAGCAGACATCAGGTGTTGGAAACAAGAAGAGAAAGTTCACAAATCTGTTACATGACAGCAATATTAGTAGCTCCAATCTGAAGAGACCGTTGCTTAGAAGAGACTTCAGATGAGACGCTGAGCGGTAGCTGGCGTTTTGCAAGATTTGTGTTTCTCTACCGCAATCAGCCATTCTGTCTAAGCTCTGGTCACAACTCAGCTTGGAGACAAATTACAATAACATACCCCTAAAATTACCAACTATTGTGGTATTGATTGGAAAATGGGTGTAATGGAGCAAGAGAGGCATGAATCATGCCCTCTTTCGCAGTTTGCTAATGTTGTATTATGAATAAAAGGTCTCATTTTTTCATATCGCAGCCGAAGTCATTAAATTTTCACCTCTGTTTTCATATTTGTATTAGGAACTCCATTGTGATTTACCGTGTATTTTCTGTGATATTGAATGTCTGGTATCCTTTAATGGATCTAGTTTTTCTATTAGCCCGCCATTATCAGATTTATATAGTAGACAAAAGGAGTCATTTTCACTAAAATGACGTGAATTTGGATTTATAATTAATATTATGACATGATTGCAGGATATGCACAAGATCGATTTGTTTTCTGTGCCGCTTCCTGTAGAAGTCATTTTATTAAAATCCTTGATTACCTCCTCTACTTTTAAATTTTATTACAATTTAACAAAGAAGTATGTTTATTAGGTATAATTGGAGGTTCAGGTGCCAGGCGAGAGCTTTGAACATGGGATGATTGGAGGGCATGCCCGTATTTCCGTAAAATATGGATTTTTATGGAGTGCTCATGCGGAAGACTTTTCCCAGCCAAACTTCTTATTTATTTATATGTGTGAAAAAAATAATATTTATTTATTTGTGTGCAATGGCATATTATTTAGGAATCCACGAGCAGGGTCTTGGGAAGCTGTTTTATAAACAATTCCTATTAAATATACCTATTAGAAATGAACCATTTGTAAATTTAATACTCATTTTAGTCAAAGTAGAATTATTCCAATTGGTTTTGTCTTGTGTAAGAAGACGAGGATACCATGATTTGTTATTGACGAAAAGTAAGAGATTTGGGTAAATATTATTTGGTCATACAAATCAACGATAATAATAACAAAGGATATATATAATATTATGACATATATGAATCATAAAATTAATATTTTGAACACATGATATGTTTATGAATGAGAATACTAATATACATGTGTATGTGGACATTAATATGCAAATGGATGTGTATATCAGGATTTTTTTTTATTATATTAAACAACATAATTGTCTAGGCCATTGCTACTTAAAAATGTTGCAAGTATATATGACTTGGACATTAATAACTTAGATAATGTAATTGAATGTTCTTCATATTGGAACATTTGTAATGATTGATCTTGGACATGCTACTATTAGGAAAATAGTAGAAGTGGTGGAAAACTTAAAAATAAATATTCATTTTGAATAGTTGAATAATAAGGTTTCCTTTCTTTAAAATAAATTACATCAAAATAAAGCATTGAGCTATGTCATGTGATTGTGTAGCTCTCTTCTAGTGAGATTCAAGAGGCCACTATAGAATAGAATGAGAAGTCATGATATCACCATGGTTATAATTAACACTATGCATGAAGTACTTGAAACAAAGAAAAATGAGGTGTTAGGATAAATATGGGATGATGCACCTATCTTTCTTATTTCATTGGGAAAAAGAGATCCCCAAAGGCAAGACTGACTTTCAACCTTTAGGTGAGTCAACCTTAATGGAGATCTTGTTGTTTTCCTTATGCAAAGATGAGATAAATATCATTGAAATGTACTTTTGGGAGATGAATGAAAAATACCAAATGAATCCAATTATGCAATACGAGACTTGAATCATCAATTTAAAGTATAATGGAAACAAAATCAACAATTTTTTGATAAACCTGAGAAGGTTAAGATACTGTGCACCTATCACCAAAAGCTTCTGCTGAGTGTCTTGTTGGGATTGATTCGCCCTAGGGAAAATGGGTCTTGCCAAGCTTTTCTAAAACTTCAAAATTTAGATCTGTAGCTTCTGATTTGCACTTTCTTCCTATACCTTTCAATCTTCACTTCCAAATCTGAACCTATAGCAAAATTGATTTTTTTGGTTTATTTGTATGGGGGTTTGCCTCGGTCAAACCCCAAGTTTCGTAATTAAAGCTTGATAAAAATTACAGATCTGAAACATAAATATGTGTGAGCCCTAATCTTAAGTGTGTCTAAGATTGTTTAGAGCTAAAATGCAAAGAAACCCTATTCAAGTGTGTTAGAATAAGATCCCTAAATGAACATGAATAATGAAATAAAGACCTAATTAAGGATAAAACAAAACACCCCAATTGATCCAAAATATGATTATACCTTGCTTTAGGTGGCTAGTAGAATGAAGATAGAAGATGGGATCGATAGGAAACAAGTCGTTAGATTAAGGGAAATGGCTAGTTGCATGTCCCAAAACCTAGAATCCATCATGATCCACCATAGGCATCAATCTTCAATCATGAACAATGCTTGATCAATCTTGACAAAATGAGCTTGAAGACTTGTAAAAACATTTGAAATGCTGCTCTAAGACTTCAACTTTGCTTGCTTGAATATTATCCTTGATCTTGAGTGCTAATCTTGTGAATATCTTTTCAATATTTTTCTCAACCTAATGTAAAATGGTGAAAAGACTGGGCTTTATAGGCTTCCTTTCTAATTTCCTGATTTTAAATCCTGAAAGCCGATATTTGAAACTTGAATCTGGGACTTTAATTTATGCCACCAAAAGTATGTTTAAATTTTGAATTTGGATCTTAAAGGGGACCCATTTGCTCAATGGGTCCTGGCCTAAAAATCTAGGATCAATGTATTTCGCGGCCTTAAATTAATTAAATGCATTTATTCAATACATTTTGCAATATCAAAAAATGATAAAAATAGGCATTGGGATGCATAATAAAGGGGTTTAGGGGCCTATTTATGGATGGTAAAAATGCATAAAGGTGAAGTCACTAAAACAGGTCCAAATTAAGTGTGAAATTGTACTATCACATAGGAGTACAATTTTTTACA
Organism: Sequoia sempervirens; assembly: GCA_007258455.2. Taxonomy (NCBI): domain Eukaryota; kingdom Viridiplantae; phylum Streptophyta; class Pinopsida; order Cupressales; family Cupressaceae; genus Sequoia; species Sequoia sempervirens. Next base: position 115,239 of record VDFB02334568.1, on the reverse strand, counting down.
CTACAGTACTTAATCACAAGGTGACGTCTTCAAGATATATCTATTAGGCATGAAATTGATATATGTGGTTAAGAATATTACTATTATTTATATATTATTGAGTGTACATTGTCATATGATGATCTTTTGGCTATAGGATAGACAATATTTTTAAGTATGATCTTGCTATTTATAACATGCTTAAAACAAGATTATAATTGCTGTTGCAAGTTCTTCAAAATTTATGTTAGAAATCTGAAATAGATTGAATAACCCAAGGAACTTTTTAAGAGAAAATCAAAGTTACATAAATTGGAAAAACATAAGAATGCAAACCAAGACTCTATGAGATTATGCAGTGTTGATATGACAAATTTGCATTAAGAGCTTCCAAGCTGAATCAAATGAATCATTGCAAATACAAGCTAGGCAGTGAGTTTATATAGAACTAAGGAGAGGATGTAGGTGGAAAATCCAACAATAGGAATCAACCACAAAAGTGGAGGATGCCACCAAAAGTGGAAAGTGTTCCACCCTTTAAGGAAGGGGACAACACATCACTTATCTCCTAGTAATAAACTCACTTTATTATCCTAAGAAAGCTTAATAGAAGTGTGTGAAAAACCTAGGACTAAGGGAAAATAAATTAACCCACTAGGAAGATCAAAACTTAAACACCAACAATTTAGATGGTTTTTTGTGGCTTACTTAGCACAATTTATTTTCTACCTAGGAGAAAGATGTCTTGATATGAATTTTATTAGTGTTAGTAATCATTGGTATAGAATAAGGTGACACTAGATCTTGACTTTTAATTGAAGTCTTGATGTCGCAAGGGGGTAATAATGTTTGTTGAGTTAAATACATGTTTAAAACTAAAACTTGTGACTTATTAGTGTCATCATATTATGCTAAGATAACTCTCATATTCATTGGCATCAATAATTATACCATCTCATACCTTTGGGGAAATATGAATGGGGTTGCAATGAACTAGTTTAGCTCTTCATTTATCCTAATGGTTGCAATATATTTATACAACCAAAGAGAAGTTCTAATTGATGAGTATTCAACTCAACCTATATATTACTAAGATGATCCTCTAAATTATTTTAGGATGTTTCAGTTGAATTATGAATGCTAATTATGTGAGGTTAATTTGAGATAATGGTGTCCTAGGGAAAAATTTATTTAGTATGGGTTTGCTATATTATGAACTTAGTTGGTTTCCTTGGCCTATTGCTATATTATTTAGTATGGGTTTTCTATATTATGAACTTAGTAAAGGGTATATTATTTACTTATTCATCACTTTATTCAATATTGGTGGTTGTTGGTGGT